>CM061353.1:91072500-91325000 GCA_030867105.1 Liasis olivaceus
GCCTGTCAGTAAATCAGCACTGAAACTTCAGCTTTTGACCTGTCGGTCCTGATTTCTGGAGCTAAAGCGCCCCGTTATTCTTAAGAAAGCCTCTGGATGCCCGGATCGCCCGCCTTCAATGCAGTCGATGTGCCACGGAGGTGCGTAGCCTGACTGCGAGTGTTGAAGGGCAAATCCGGAGAACCTGAATCCCCCGAGCAAGAACGGAATCAGAAATCGGGGCAGGGAGAAGCGCAGGGCGTCCCGGGCCACCTGTCCCACGATTCGCAGGTGAGCGTCCCCAGATCCCGGCACCCATCGCAAGCGAGCGGGCTGGGTCGGGGGACGAGCGTGCGGCTGTTCCGCATCCCCGAGGACTCGAAACTTGAGGTGGGGATCCGGGTCTAAGACGGCCCTTCTGCCGAAAGTCAAGAAATCCGGCGAGGCGGGCGGCCAGGACGCCGCGGATGCGCAGGCGAGGGTCGGGAGAGCGCGCGGGAGCCCCCAGCTCGCCCGGGCGGCCGCTGAGCCCGCGCCCGAGGACCCGAGCCGGCGGCGGCGGCGGCGGCGGCGGCGGCATTGCAGGGCCCTGCCGCTGCTCCGCGGCGCGGCCCCGAGCGCGCTAACCTTGCCCTTCCCGAGGACTGGCGGCGGCGGCGGCGGCGGCATCGCAGCCCTTGAGCGGCGGTCTCCGCGTGGCGCGCCGGGCAGGGAGGGACGGGAGGCCAGCTGTCCGCCCGCGGCCCCCTGGTGGAGCGGCTCCGCATGGCCCGCGCGCCGGACTCCGCCGCTGCTGCCACCGCCCCTGCCGCTGCCCGGCTCGCCCCCGGCTGGCTACGGAGGTAGGAGGCAGCAGCCGTCTCCTCGTCCCCCGGGTCGCCAGCATGAACGTCGCTCTCCAGGACCTCGGCAACAACGTGAGTGGCGGCGGCGGCGGCGGCTGCCCACCCGTCCCCGGCGGCGGCTGCTTTCGGGGAAGGGAGGCAGGGGGCCCGGGGAGCCGCGCGGGGGGCGGGCTTGTTTTCGAAAAGCGCGGCGGAGGACCGGGCCGGGCCGGGCCGGGCCGGGCGGGGCGCGCGGGCAAAGGAGCCGCCGCGCGCAACCGCCCGGGTCTACCTGCCCTGGCCAAAGGCGGAGGCGCTTTGGAGGGGACGGAGGGAAACGCGGTGCCCGCAACTTTGATCCTTCGCCCCCGCCCTCCCGTGCCCGGGCGCTACATTTCGGAGCTCGGGAGCTTCGTCGCGACTGCTCTTGCGCCGGGACACGCGCGCCCGCGCCCAGCGCCGTGCTTCCAGGGTCGGGGGCTGCAGAGCACGGACGCCTTTCCAGCCCGGCCGGCCCCGTTTGAGTCAAACGCGAGCCCCTCCCTGCTGAACTCTGTGGGATGGATCCCCGGACACGAGGGGCATAGCCCAGGGCCATTCCTTAACGACCCGTGGCCTCATCAGCTTCACTTCCGATGCCCACCTAACCTTGCTTGGGTGTCTGGTCCACAGCTCCCATTCCATGTCCTCCCCTCTCATGGTCAACCTTCAAAAGCTGACTGTAGTCATGCATTAATAAGCCCTTGTGTGGTGTCAAGGGTGGGTGAGGGTTCAGAAGTGGCACACCTTGGATGTCTGATTGCAAGGGCTTGGTAGTTGGGAGGCTCCCAGCTGGAGAGACCTGGGCTGTCCAGAACTTTTGGAACTGGTGGGCTCTGGAGAATAGAAGGAACCTGAGTTGGGACCTGGAATCTAATGCTGACCTAGAGGTGCTTGGTGCTAACGTGGAGTCATGGTTAAGTTCTGGAGAAGGACTTAGTTCACCCTAAGCCTGTGGTTACTTTAACCCAGTGTTTCTCAACCTTGGCCGCTTGAAGATGTGTGGACTTCAACTCCCAGAATTCCCCAGCCAGCAGTCCACACATCTTCAAGCGGCCAAGGTTGAGAAACACTGCTTTAATCAAATCACAGAGTGTATGAGTCGGAAGAGATCATAGAGGTGATCTGCTCCAATACTTGCTCAGTGTGGGAAGTCGCTAAAACAGTGTTTCTCAACCTTGGCAGCTTGAAGTCCACACATCTTCAAGTTGCCACGGCTGAGAAACACTGAGCTGAACCATCCTCAGCAGGTGCCTCCCCCCCCCATCCCCATTTGAAAAGCACCAGCAGTGGTGAAGGGAGTCCAGCCTTGTTCCACTTCTTACCAGCTTGTGCCATCAGGAAATTCTTCCTAATCATCCTGAATCATTCTGTTTTTGAAGTTTCAATTCATCGGTCCTTTTCTACTCATTAGTCCATTCTTGTATCTTGCCTCAGTTTTCTCTTTCTTAAGCTAAATGGGTCCCACACCTTTGACCATCTCAGTGGGTTTGATTTCCAGGTCAATGGGACAAACCCAACCTTGAAAACTAGGATGGAAGGTAAACAAGGAGAGAGTTGGTGGAGTCCAGGCCAGGACTTTATGTGTCCTTGGCCTGAAGTTTCATTCACTAGTTTACTGAGAGTCCCATCAAGGTGACCATTGTATCCTGTAGATTTCAGGATTTCAGCTAATCCCATAGTGGGGTTCTCCTAGCCATGTTCATATGGCCACCTTCCAATCTTATTACTTTTATTTATTTATTCATCCAATGTATATGGCCCCCCATGAAAGAGTGACTCTGATTCCCCTCATCCCTGAGTACTTAGAAGTGAGGATTTTCATCCCAACCTGCTTGGTCACTATCGCATGGACTTATTGGTGCAGGCGTCAGTTCATTTGGAACCTTGTGAGTTGTGGCTTTTTGACAATGGCCTGATCAGGAGGGGAACACATCAACATTACCCAACATTAATGGGTAACAACTGAAAAGAACTCTTCAAGAATGATGGGAACCTTCTTAGAAAGCCTCTGGCACCTTCTTTTCCCACAAGTATTGCCCCATCAGTGGTCAAAAGGACATGTCTTCTACTGGAAGGTCATTAGCTCAGCTCATTAATGTGGCCTCTTGAAGGTTTCCTTCGCTCTCCTCTCACTGCTGTGGCTTTATGTGGGGTTGTTTTCTAATGTTAAGCTAACTTTTTTGCAGAGTCCCCAGATGTGAGATGAGTGATAATGCTGGTGAGCAAAAGCAGATGTTTTGTGGTGTCCCTGATCTTAATGCAGGGCCTGTGAGAGAACTTTAGAGAAACCTGCAAGACGGGGCATTTGATCTTTGACATCTCTCTACTATACCCCCCAAATGGGGGTTGATTGATCAGTTAAGAAGACACTTTGCTGAGATCCACAACCCTTAAACCTTTCATGTTGTAGAAAAACTCATCTGTGAGATGGGGAAAATTCTGAACCAGGATTATTCAGTTGGCTCAAGTTGCATGCTCTCCCCTGCCTTCTTAGCATGTGAACTGTGGCTGTGTTCACAGGTGAGAGGAAAGATGAGGATATGTTTGCACAACATGCTAAGTTTTATTGATATTAACTTTGGTTCATTTTTTGTGGCTTAGAGCTTGTGCTGTAACAATTGTGTATCCAACTGTTTGGATAATTTATGGTTCACTGTTTTGTGCCACCCCTGAAAACGGGTTAATTCAATAATCAGGTTAAGCAAGCCAAGGGAGTACAACCACTGAGTGTGCTTTGCACTGTTAACACTGTGTTGCAAGTGTGGTTAGCAAGTGTCTTTAGAGAAGCCTGATCACCACAGTCTTCTGGAAGGACTCCAAAAGGTCCCCTGAAAAAATCCTGTTGGAAAAAAAAATGTTGAAAGTGAAATGTTGGTGAACAAAATTGGAAGGCTGAAGTCAGGAGGGAGCCTGTATAGAAAAATACACAATGTAATTTTCATATTTTATGTGGAAATGGAAAGAAGGAGGCAAGAAAATTCAGCATTTGGTATGCGTAGCTGGGGTATTTATTTATTTATTTTATTTATTTATTGAATTTTTCAACTGCCCATCTCCCCCCAATGGGGGAACTCTGGGCGATTCACAACAAACATTAAAATATAAAATATATAAACACATAAAACCTTAATTTAAAACATTACTAAAAAGAAGGAGAGACCAAGAGGATGAAAAATCTGAGGCTGAAGGCAGAAGGCCTTTATGGTATGCGTGCATCCTTTTAATTTCTTTTTCCAGAAGAGGGGTATTCCTCAAGCTGCTGGGGCAGACGAAGGATTGGATATCCTCCTTTCCAGTGCCCACATGGAAAGCAGGCCCAGTGTTGCCAACGGTTCCTAGGAACTTTCTACCCTTCTGTTTTCTCTTTTCCTGCCAAATGTATGTTCATCACAAAACAGAGGGTTTGCTCCTGAATCAGCAAGGCATTTGTTCATCCGCCAAGCACTGAGCACAGTGCAAGGTGAAGGTGACACCTTCTGGTAGTTTGGGCCTTTGCCAGCTGGATGCTGTGGGAACAAGAGAAAAATTGGAATCCCTGGGGGTGGGGTGGGGTGGGGGAGTCAAGAATCACAAGTCTGGAAAGAAAGCCATTCATATTTTCCCCCGTTTCCCAGCAGTCAGGTTGTAGTAAATGTGAAGAGCCAGATCTTTCCACATGTGGGACTGTAAAATTCATCTCACTTAATGCTGAAACCTAATTAACTCTCTTTTTCCCAGCCCAAGAAACTTTTCTAGAACACAGAGGCTGCATTCACACAATACATTTATCTGTGTTTTTCTGGATCCACACAAAAAAGCAAACCATAAGCCACCCCAAACAGGAAAAAACTCAAAGTAGTAATCTAGCTTAATTTTAACCAAGCTTAATGTGTTGCACAAAGGTGGTTGCTATAACTTTAACTGATCTGGCCGAGTATACACAGCCAATATAATTTACTGGTACAACCTCAATAAAGTTTAGGAGGGGGAAAAAAATCAAACTTTTAGTTAAATTTAGTACAGGTAGTCTTCACTTACCAATTGCATTTGGGACTGGCAACTCTCACTACGCAACAAGGTCGTAAAGGAAGAAGTCACATGACCACGCCCAACTTATGACTACAGTTTGTCAGTTCAAGCTGTGGTCGTTAAGCAAATCACTGCAGGTTGTTAAGCATGATGTCATGTGGCCTGTGACTTGCAACTTCCTGCCAGCTTCCTGCCAGCTGTGAAGGTCTCAAATGGCGATCACGTGACTGTGGACGCTGCAACTGTCATAAGTACATGTCAGTTGCCAAGTGCCTGAATTGCAATCACGTGACTGCAGGCATGCTGCGACAGCCAGAATTTCAAGAACTGGTCGTACGTCTCATTATTCAGTGCTGTCATAACTCTGAACAGTCGCTGAACAAGCGAGGACTACCTGTATTTATTTATTTAGAAAATTTATATGGCTGCCCAACTCATACGCAGTGACTCCGGGCAGCTTACAAATGACGAGATAGCAATCATTATAATGAACTCTTTTAAAGTTACCTTTACTTTACTGTATATTATTGTTTTACTTTTTTTATCCTACATCCCCATCACTTCCCTTATTACTGCTTCATCTGGGCTAGTGTTTCTTTTCCTTACCCATCAGAATGCTTTGACGAGCGGAGAGAATATTCTCATAATAAATTGTTGTTATACTGGGGAGTAGAAAGAAGAGACCGCATACTTTCTGCAACACAGTCTTCATCTAAGCCTATGAAATAGCTGATAGTTGACAGATATACCACAATTAAGCAGCCCTCCTTGTAGGCAACATCACCCCTCTGTGTCCATCTGGCAGATATGAGCCTTCAGAGTGGGATTTACAAGGGGAGGTTGAAAACCAGCAACTTACGGATTTTTCCTCCTCCATGGAACATTCCTTCCCCCGGTACAGCAGCCATTTTACAGCACATTTTACATTTTATAGCAGTTCAGCAACCATTCGGCTTACTCAGGATGGGACCCTGGGTGCCAATTTAAAATACCTGAAAGAAGGAAATATGAGTGACTTTATATGCAGACTTAGTCTATTAAGAGCACAAACTGTTCTTTCAATCTTGGAGCTGCTGGCCCCAGTTAAAAACCAAGAAGATTCACTAAAAAAGTCTTTTGTAAAGTTTACTGGGAGTCAACCAAATAAAAATCCCCCGATTGTTAAAGCCAATGAACTGTGCAGGATGTGGGCTTCACAAATAGCCAGCGGAGGACAGAAAGAACTTATTCCCGAATTTAGATTGAGAGAAGAAAATGAGAAGAATGAATGGAGAGGGTCGAGCATTCATGCAAGGAAGAATCAGAGGCGGGTTCTGAATAACCAAGTGCTGAAAGAAGAGAGGCTGGTGAAAGACCAAAGCTATCTCTGAAGTAATCAGACCACTTCTGCAAATTAGAAGCAGCAGAGTAAATAGAGGTCGATGGGGGGAAAAGCAGTTATTGGGTCTTCAAATCAGTTTTTACACTGCAAAAGACAACTGGTGGATTTATAGAAGGCTGAAGAACATCCATCTAGAGGTGGCTGCTGGTGAGTCCTGCTGACATTTGGGCAACCTACAGCTTCCAACGTTGGTTAAAATAAAGCCTTTTTGATGCACTTTTTTGATTTTCCAATCTGTGTTTTCCATTGGAGAAAACCAGCTCCCTTCGAGCTCCACCTGGCCAGGAGGATACCAGCATTTATGTATATAACTGTAACAATTTAGACTCAGATAACCCCAAGGGTGTTTTATAAACAGTGCCCCGGGGAGGAAAAGGTTTAAGAAAAACAATCCACACGTTTACTGAAGAATCCTTCGAAGGAATCTCGATTAACTCTTCTGTTGGACTGGAGCAGGTTGACTAGATCAGTGTTTCTCAACCTCAACAACTTTAAGAGGTATGGACAACTCCCAGAATTTCCCCAGCCGGCATGCTGAGACGCTTTCTCCAATTCCATTCCATCTTTGGACTCAGGTTTCTCTTATCTGACCATTGACTTGGCTGTGGCTCTTCCTCCTCTTCCTCAAGGTTATTCTCACAGCCCATTGTTGTTGTTTAGTCGTTAAGTCGTGTCCGACTCTTCGTGACCCCATGAACCATATTGCGCCAGGCCTTCCTGTCTTTCACTGCCTCCCTGAGTTTGCTCAATTTCATGCTCATTGCTTCAGTGATGCTATCTAGCCATCTCATCCTCTGCCGTCCTCTTCTCCTTTTGCCTTCCATCTTTCCCAGCATCAGGGTCTTTTCCAAAGAGTCCTCTCTTCGCATTAGGTGACCAAAGTATCTGAGCTTGAGCTTCATTATCAATCCTTCCAATGAGCAATCAGAGTTGATTTCCTTTAAGATTGACTAGTTTGACCTCCTAGCAGTCCAGGGGACTCTTAAGAGTCTTCTCCAGCACCACAGTTCAAAGGCATCAATTCTTCGGCGTTCAGCCTTCTTTATGGTCCAGCTCTCACAGCCATACATTACTACTGGAAAAACCATAGCTTTGACTATGCGGATCTTTGTCGGCAAGGTGACGTCTCTGCTTTTTAATATGCTATCTAGGTTTGCCATAGCTTTCCTCCCAAGGAGCAAGCGTCTTTTAATTTCATGGCTGCAGTCTCCGTCTGCGGTGATCTTGGAGCCCAAATAAATGAAGTCTGTTACTGCTTCCATTTCTACCCCTTCTATTTGCCAGGGATTGATGGGTCCAGATGCCATGATCTTAGTTTTTTTAATGTTGAGTTTCAAGCCAGCTTTCGCACTCTCCTCTTTCACCCTCATCAAGAGGCTCTTTAGTTCTTCTTCACTTTCTGCCATTAGGGTGGTATCGTCTGCATATCTGAGGTTATTGATGTTTCTCCCTGCAATCTTAATTCCGGCTTGTGATTCTTCCAGCCTGGCATTTCTCATGATGTACTCTGCATATAGGTTAAATAAGCAGGGGGACAGTATACAGCCTTGTCGTACTCCTTTCCCTATTTTGAACCAATCGGTTGTTCCATGACCGGTTCTAACTGTTGCTTCTTGGCCCGCATACAGATTTCTCAGGAGACAGGTAAGGTGGTCTGGTATCCCCATCTCTTTAAGAATTTGCCACAGTTTGTTGTGATCCACACAATCAAAGGCTTTTGCATAGTCAATGAAGCAGAAGTAGATGCTTTTCTGGAACTCTCGTGCTTTCTCCATGATCCAGCGAATGTTGGCAATTTGATCTCTAGTTCCTCTGCCTCTTCGAAACCCAGCTTGTACATCCGGTAGTTCTCGGTTCACGTACTGCTGAAGCCTAGCTTGTAGGATTTTGAGCATAACCTTGCTAGCATGTGAAATGAGTGCAATTGTGCGATAGTTTGAGCATTCTTTGGCATTGCCCTTCTTTGGAATTGGAACGTAACTGACCTTTTCCAATCCCGTGGCCACTGTTGCGTTTTCCAAACTTGCTGGCATATTGAGTGCAGCACTTTAACAGCATCGTCTTTTAGTATTTTAAATAACTCAGCTGGAATACTGTCATCTCCACTAGCTTTGTTGTTAGCAATGCTTCCTAAGGCCCACTTGACTTCACTCTCTAGGATGTCTGGCTCAGGGTCAGTGACCACACCAGCATGGACATCAGGGACATTAAGATCTTTCTTGTATAGTTCTTCTGTGTATTCTTGCCACCTCTTCTTAATCTCTTCTGCTTCTGTTAGGTCCCTGCCTTTTTTGTCCTTTATCATGCCCATCTTTGCACTAAACGTTCCTTTGATATCTCCAATTTTCTTGAAGAGATCTCTAGTCTTCCCCATTCTATTGTTTTCTTCAATTTCTTTGCATTGTTCATTTAAGAAGGCCTTCTTATCTCTCCTTGCTATTCTCTGGAAATCTGCATTCAGTTGCTTATATCTTTCCCTTTCACCCTTGCTTTTCGCATTCCTTCTTTCCACAGCTATTTGTAAAGCCTCATCAGACAGCCATTTTGCTTTCTTGCATTTCTTTTTCTTTGGGATGGTTTTAGATGCTGCCTCTTGTACAATGTTACAGACCTCCGTCCATAGTTCTTCAGGCACTCTGTCTACCAAATCTAATCCTCTAAATCTATTCATCACCTTCACTGTGTACTCACATGGAATATGATCTAAGTCATACCTGAGTGGTCTAGTGGTTTTCCCTACATTCTTCAATTTAAGCCTAAATTTTGCAGTAAGAAGCTCATGATCTGAGCCACAGTCAGCTCCTGGTCTTGTTTTTGCCGTCTGTATAGAGCTTCTCCACCTTTGGCTGCAAAGTATGTAATCAATCTGGTTTCGGTATTGACCATCTGGTGATGTCCATGTGTAGAGTCGTCTCTTGTGTTGTTGGAAAAGAGTGTTTGCTATGACTAGCTTGTTCTCTTGACAGAACTCTATTAGCCTTTGCCCTGCTTCATTTTGTACTCCAAGGCCAAACTTGCCTGTTATTCCGATTACTCCTTGACTTCCTACTTTAGCATTCCAATCCCCTATGATGAAAAGGACATCTTTTTTTGGTGCTAGTTCTAGAAGGTCTTGTAGGTCTTCATAGAACCGGTCAACTTCAGCTTCTTCGGCATCAGTGGTTGGGGCATAGACTTGGATTACTGTGATGTTGAATGGTTTTCCTTGGATACGCACTGAGATCATTCTGTCGTTTTTGAGGTTGTACCCCATTACTGCCTTTCCCACTCTCTTATTGACTATGAGTGCAACTCCATTTCTTCTAAGGGTTTCTTGCCCACAGTAGTAGATATAGTGGTCGCCTGAATTAAATTCACCCATTCCCGTCCATTTCAATTCGCTGATTCCCAAGATGTCAACGTTCAATCTTGTCATCTCATGTTTGACCACATCCAGCTTGCCTTGGTTCATGGATCTTACATTCCACGTACCTATACAATATTGTTCTTTACAGCATCGGACCTTCTTTTCGCTTCCAGATACATCCACAGCTGAACGTCCTTTCGGCTTTGGCCCAGCCGCTTCACTCTTTCTGGAGCTACTTGGAATTGCCCTCCGCTCTTCCCCAGTAGCATATTGGACACCTTCCGACCTGAGGGGCTCATCTTCCGGCGTCATATCTTTTAGCCTTTTAACATTGTCCATGGGGTTTTCTTGGCAAGGATACTGGAGTGGGTTGCCATTTCCTTCTCCAGTGGACCACATTTTGTCAGAACTCTCTGTCATGACCTGTCCGTCTTGGGTGGCCCTGCACGGTATAGCTCATGGCTTCACTGAGTTACACAAGCCCCTTCGCCACGACAAGGCAGTGATCCATGAAGGGGTCACAGCCCATTACAGTCTCCTATACTAAAGGTATATAAAGCCAAAATTGCCCCTGTACTCACCTATGGGGCAGAGCTGTGGGGTCTACTCAAAACTCCCCTACTCATACAGAAACATAGTTGTTTTTTAAGATGCATCTTGGGAACTAATAAGAACACTCCAGTCCATTCAATCAGAGCTGAATTAGGCACGCGTTCTATATAGCGTCATGTTCTCATCAAAGCCTTTAACTACTGGTGGAGGGACTACAAATGGATCCTGGTTGGTAACTCAGACTTTGCCTAGAAGAACAGCTAGGCATGTTTCTGCCCTCCATTTGGGTAATCTAGCTTTTTAAAACTACGGTGCTGCATGGTCTGTTGTTGTTGTTGTTGTTCAGTCGTTAAGTTGTGTCCGACTCTTCGTGACCCCATGAACCATATTGCGCCAGGCCTTCCTATCTTTCACTGCCTCCCTGAGTTTGCTCAATTTCATGCTCATCGCTTCAGTGATGCTATCTAGCCATCTCATCCTCTGCCGTCCTCTTCTCCTTTTGCCTTCCATCTTTCCCAGCATCAGGGTCTTCTCCAAAGAGTCCTCTCTTCGCATTAGGTGACCAAAGTATCTGAGCTTGAGCTTCATTATCAATCCTTCCAATGAGCAATCAGAGTTGATTTCCTTTAAGATTGACTGGTTTGACCTCCTAGCAGTCCAGGGGACTCTTAAGAGTCTTCTCCAGCACCACAGTTCAAAGGCAGCTGCATGGTCTACCACATTCCTATTTACTTTCGATTGGACAACATGCCAAGGACACCTTCAAGCGGAGAATTCTGGGTGTCGGTGCTGACCCTGACGTAGAGTTCCTTACAACAACCCTAACCCTTAAATGGTTGGTCAAAAAGAAAAGGTAGTTTGAAACATAAAAATAACTGTGGGCCTGACACAGGGCCAAAGAATGGTCTTTACCAGAGCAAGATTCAAACTGCTGGACTCAGTAATAAAATATGGGTGATTCCAGAAATTGTCTTATGAGGAAAGGAAGTATACGTATATGTGGTACACCAGCCATAAAACGCATCACACGTGCTTTATTTGACTGTCAAAGATTTGTCTCAACAAGGGCCCGGTATTTAGACCGTTTACTAGCTAGGACAGTTCCCAGTGACCCTAATATTAGACCCTAATATGAATATCTTATCTCCTCCAGGATGTAGATTTAAATGTAGTTAGCAGCACTGCCAACTCTATAGCTAAAGCTGCCCAAATGAAAGATTATTTTTTTTTAGGACAGATTGTGGCCATTTGCAAAGGTGACAGACTTATTTGAACGTATTTAGTGTGGTGAAATAGTTGCACCTATTGTTTCATTGTTTTTTAGAATAGATTTTACATATATAATAAGAAATACATCCAAAGAAAACATACAGTAAAGTAAATGCAAAAAAGAAAAGAAAGGAAATGAGACAAAGAAAAAAGGAGATGAAAAAAGGAAAAGAACAGAAAAGAAAAAAAAATGAAAATATGAGATATGATATGATATGATATGATATGATATGATATGATATGAAGTGGCTTCCAATCTTCTTGGTAGTTATACATATAATTCTAATCAAGCTCTCTCTTCAAGATTACATCATAATTCTCTTCTTTCTATAACCTAATCTTTCTAATCACCAAACCCATAAGTCACAACATCATTTTCTTTTTTATGCAAAAAGTCCATAAAGGATTTCCAGTCATTGATGAATGTCAATAATGACCTTTCTCTAATCAAAGAAGTCACTTTGGTCATCTCAGCAAGTTCTGTCAATTTCACCAACCATTCCTCCATGGTGAGTAATGCGCAATCTTTCCATCTTAGTCATCTCGCCGCAGTAATCATATATTGAAATAAATGGATTTTTTTCAAGTCTATATTTGATTTGGGTCCCCTACAAAGCCTCCAAAATGTGAATATCTCCCCACCATCAAACTGCCATCCTGCTCCCTCTTTCTTCATTCTGGACTTCTCATGTGTCTTTCTCCCTGCAAAATAACATCAGATCTTTGCTGGAAATACTGAAAAGCTGCTATTCAGCCCTTGCATATGGAGCTGTTTATAAAACCCTGTCATTTGATATCTCGAGATTCAGCTGTTTTTCTTGCTTTCATGCCTTCCCATTTCTTTACCCTCATGGTTCCTCCAGAGAGAAAACCGGAAAGCTGTGGAGCACTCTTAAGATGAAAGCGCAGGAATCAGAAGGGGCCACGGTTGGGTGGTTGCCTTTTGGAGCCTAACAAAGCTTTCAGCTCTCTTATTGTTATACAGGGTTAATAAATAGTGTAAGTCCTCAAGTTCTCAGGCCATGATTAGCTCTCCCATCAAGCTGGGAATCTTATCTGAACCTTTTGGGTCAGTTAGTTTTAGTCTGGATTTTCTGCTGATGAACAATAGCCAGTCAATCGACTTATCTTTGTTTTCTTGGAGACCACCATATAGAGCGTGCTGGCTGGGGAATGCTGGGGGTTGGAGTCCATACAGCTTAAAGTTGCCAAGATTGAGAAACACTGAAATAGAGGAAGATAATCATTCATCTCTATATATATTCCTATTTCCATTTCTATTTCTATCACTGTCTCTCTATTTTTTTTCCTACAAAGGAGCCATTTTTTGTGTTCTTAGCATCCTTCACCACCTTCATCTGCTTTTGAGCTTTTCCTAGTATCCCTTTTCCAATTTCTAGCTACCTGAATATACTTTTCCGTGATGACCATCATCTTCTTTCCTCATCATATACGCCCGCAGTAGTTTGCTTTCGGAGGTGCACGAAGCCTATCGTGCAGTTTCATTGGCTTCTTCTGTTGCTCTCCATTTTTTCCCCCTGATTGGACTCACTTAAAATTATACTTTTACTCACTTTTTTTTAGGAACTCCAACCTACCTTGAACTCCTTTCCCCGTGAGCGTCTCCTGCCATAGAATCCTGTGACTATTGCTGTACGTTTATTAACATTTGGGGTTTTTTTTGAAGTCCGTAACACACGCGCAACTACACTCAGCATTCGTATCCCTTTTGAATTTTTGCCGAAGAAAGGAAGAAAGTTTTTGGGGGAAGTGAGATAGGTGTTAAATAGAGGAAAAGTGTTTTTCTATTGTAAAACAAAAGTCACATCTCTGTGGCAAGTAGTGAGCTAAGCATTCCCTTTGCTAACAAGGAGTGGGATTTTGAGATAACCGGGTGTCCATGTTTGATTATGTGGAATGCCTGCTGCCTCTCACCTTGTTTTAACAAAGCGTCCTCATTGGGGCTGCCCCCTAGATGACCCTTTAGGTGGACAGGCCACAGCTTTCTCATTGCTTTTTGCTGTAATAGTGTTAAGAGGGCTATTTTGGCAGTGGGAATATGATGGATTGTTCTTGAGTGAGGTCTTATTTTGCATAGGCAAGTGGGGGGAGCAAGAGCAACAGAGCGGGGAGGAGAAGAGTTTGCAGAAGAGAGACAGAGGAGGGGGGAGAGTTTACAGCTTTATTTCATTATTTCCCCATCACACCTTGAAATCAAGAACTCCAGCATTACATGGCTCCTTCGACTTTCATTTCCTGAAGTAGAGTTTCCTTATGAGGCAACATCACGTCAAGAATGGTCAACCCTCCTTTGCCTTTCTCCATCCTCTGAGAAGAACTTTGTCAGCAAAGCAAGTCAGGAATTTCCTGGAAGGACCACAGTCAACAGACTTTGCCTCTCGACATACGTCGGGGTAAATAAAACCTTTCAGCCCATCACTGGTACTTCATGCCTCTTTAAAAGACCCGCATTTTGCTTTTGGAAATCATCATCTTCTTCTTGTTGTTTGTATGCGTAATAATAGACTTCAACTAACATTCATTCCTCCTTTTTTTTTAACTCAGATTATCTCTGTAGTATCTTTAAGCTAATTCACTTTATTTCTGGAAGACCACAAAGACTCTGAGAATGGCAGATCAACACATCCTGAGAGAAAAACAGAACCTTCTGGGGAACACCAAAATGCTTTCCATATCCTGATGGAAGTCATCAAATCTCCATTATACCTGTTAAATGATTTCTCTTCCTGTACTAAAAGTTGAAGCTCATTTCATTTATTTCCCATACTTTGAGCTTTACTGTATAAAACTCAGATGGGGTATTTTATGAGCACAGATGTTTGTTATAGAGTGGTGTAATAGATCTCATTACAGCAACGCACAGTAACAACCACTTGTGGGAAAACATGTGTCAAAAGATCTTTGTGACATAGGCTGGTCATACATCTAAGTGAGCGAGAAGGGGGGGGAAAAAACCCTCCAAAATGAGGAGATAATACTTTAATTCCAAGGAATAATTTATTGAAGTACAGGCATCCAGGAAAAGGAAACTGGCTTATTCAACTAGCCTTGAGCAGACAATCAAACAGGCAAATAGTCACGTTTAAGTGAGCAAGCAGAATTCCAAGCAGGGCCCTAAAAAACTTGGACAGTAGGTTAAAGATGTGGAATTTAGATCTAAATTTCAGCCTGATGGGTATGTTTTCATTGGAATTGTGGAAAACCTGGCAGAGAGAGGAGATTGAAAAGATACTTCTCCTGAAACTGACTAGAGAAATGATGTTTCACAGGATGTTTCAACAGCAGATGCTTGAAAAAAGAGGAGGAGGAGGAAGACGGGTCGAGAGAAGCTGGATCAAAGTGTCAATGGAGAATAAGAGAGTGCACATCACATGGTGCAGTGAGCTTTACCACCTTGTATTGGAATCAGTCCAGCCCTTTTACTCTCATTTGGATTTCTCAAAGGATGCTGGGATTGCCTTCCTCATGTGCCTTTACTGGAAAATTTACTATTTATTTGGTACATTTATATAACTGCCCATCTCGTATATGTGACTCTGAGGGGTGTGCAAAGTTAACAACACAAAGCAATGCAACAAAATAACAACAAAAACCCCTACAAGAATAAAGACATTAAAACAATAAAAAAGAACAATTAAAACCACAAAAAAACCATAATCCGCAGGAGAGCACAATCAGTCTCACTAACGGTACAGCCATTTTGCAGGCTCCACACCACTGCTACCAGATCCCCAGGCCAGATGGCACAGCCATGTCTTCAGGCCCTTCCAGAAGGCCAGCAAGGCTGGGGCCGATCTGACCTCAGGTGGAATGAAGTTCCAAAGGGCGGGTGCCACAGTAGAAAAGGCTCTCCTCCTGAGTCCCGTCAGATGACACTCCTTCATGGATGGGACCTGCATCATGCCCTTCCTTCTGAATCTGATGAGACAGGTAGATGTGATTGGGAAGAGGTGGTCTCTCAAATAACACAGCCCAATACTATGATCCTTTTATAATGAGGCCAACATATGGTCTCATACCTCAGTCTACTTAACAGAACAGGTCTTCCTCCTTTAATAGGCCATCATCTGCTGTCTGATTAACAATGGAGCCTGAATCTTTTGTCTGACTAGCAATGGAACATGAGTTGGGTCTTCTTTTCCCAACATGCCCACATCTATGTATATCCATTTTGAAGTATACATTCCCCTTGGACCTGGTCTTCCAACTGGAGGCACTGTTCTTTTCCAGTTCCAGTGCACAAATCTTTATCTGAGATCCTTGTTGCAGGGCTTCCATCTCCAACTCCCACAGGATTCAGATTCCTTCAGATGAACACATTTCGACCAATCCTTGTGAGAGGAAGCCCCTCTCAAGAAAGCAGTCCAGCCTCCAAATAACTCAGACGAGGGTCTCAGAAACAAATCTCTCCCATTGACTTTGCATAGCTGATAATTCATAATTTCAGTTTCCAGTTGATTTCCACAGACTGAAAAGAGGGATGAGAAGATCATTCATGTCCCTAGCTTCTGTAGTGTCTTCCCTTCAGAGTCAAGGGAGGTATCGTTGTAACTGTTCATTTGCCTCTATATGTATCACCAGGAAGGAAAAATTGCCAGTGGATTTGATAAATTTTAGAAGATACTCTCTCACATCCTAGATCCTTGTTCCTGGCAGACAGTACGCTTTGCGAGCCAGCAGATCTGGTCTTCACACATTTGTTTTGTTTCCTCGTAGTAATGAGTCACCAACAATCTGAACTTTTCCTTGTCTTGCGGAGTACAGCTGCTTCCATTCAGGGATCCCCTGTTCTGTTTCCTGTTCTTCAGTATCTCTTTTCCTTTTTTTTTTTGGAAGTCTTTTTTTCTTGCCTGTTGATATCCTGAATGCTGTTCCTGAATACCAATGATGCAGAATATCTCTAGTTTTGCTCCTCTGTTTCATTGTGTTATCAACAATTGCTACCGCCTTCAGCTTCCGCTGTAGAGGTGATCAATATTTATCGTTTTTCATCAGTAAATTGTGACAACTTACTAGTACAATCTTCTTTTTTTTTCCAAACATAGTCGCCAGGTTCCATTTACTGCAAATGTTGGTTGTTTGGAGGCAGAAGCACAGAAATTGCAATGACAGATTTCTGTACTTTCATTTTCATTTCTTTTTCTTAAGGTTCTACCAGTATAAAGTCTCCCCCCCCCCCCCCCATTTTATCTTTTTCAATCTTCTCAGGTTAGCCAAGTAGAGATAAACTGTATTATGGATACCCCATTAATTTGCCTGCTGAACTGTACGGGCAAATTCCTGTTCGCATTCTCTGTTTGCTCACTCGGCTCACTCCCTGGAAACTATTCATATCAATTAGCATTAGTAATCAAAGGCAACATTAAATCTAGCCTGAACGATTTCTGTCTGACAAACTGGCGCTTGGGTGGAGCAGAGCAAGTGATCCTTTCTAAATATAGGGACTGCACTAGGGAAGGGAGAATTGTCGTGCCAGAGGTCACCATGGTGGAGCGGCATCAAGAATTTGCGAAATAATTGTAAAATGTGCAGATAATTTAGACATCCTTTGCTTTTTGAAAGCAGTTAGTTTTAATGCTTCCACTTCCACCATTAAAAGCATTAAAGACTGGGGAGGAGATGGAGGGAAATTGTAGGGAAGGACCTAAAGAGCTTTAAAAAAAGTGTTCAGTTGTTCATCCTTGTAAGCAAAGAATATATGGTTTTTCTCTATCTCCTTCCTACAGGATATTGATTGACATAAATGCAGTAAGTGAGTGCCAATGCCATTCAAAACGAGCTCCACATTTGCCTGTTCTGTCCCTCGACCAGGCTTCCTTCCTTCCTTCCTTCCTTCCTCCCTCCCCTCCCCTTCTTCTCTTCTTCTCATGTTTGTCAAGCATCCCATTTCTGGGGCATGGCCACATTTGCAATTAAAGTTCCAGCCTGCTGTGTTGAGTTGAAGTGGAAAAGTGCAAGAGCATAGAACTGTTGCTAGGGGACAGTGACAGATTGCCAAGGACATGTCTCTGGGAAACACATGTGACACTTGTCAGGTTTAGTTGTGATGAAGCGGCAAGGGACAGTTGTGGCAGCTTCCAAAGGATGAAAAGCCATTTTGTTCCGTGGGACAAGGCCTTTCTTTTGCCAAAGTATTAGAATTGTACACAGAATATAGCCCAGTTCTGGCTCCGGATAAAAAAACCTTCCCCTTTCTTGGAATCTTTCTTGGACAAGAATGGCTCCTGCGTGGCATTCAGCCTGGTTTGTTTAAACACAGTTAATTCAACAAATCACCATTGGTTGAGTTCACACTATATGCTAAACTCTAAGCCTCTGTTTATAAACAGTTATGGCTGAATTTACAAACGTGTGGTTTTATTTGGATCAGTTTGGACCCAGCCATTGTGGTTTATAAATCATAGCTCAGGTCCCACCCAGAGTCACCTGTTGGGGGGAGATGGGTGGCATACAAATTTAATAATAAAATAAATAAATAAATAAATAAATAAATAGCTTATGGATGAATGTGAAGTAGTTGGCTTTATTGATTCAATCAGTCAATCAATCAATCAATTTATATAGTTGTCCATCTCGACAATGACTCTGGGCTGCGAACAATAATAAAAATAAAGCAAATACATATACAAAAATTAAAATACACAGCACTGAGAAAACAAGCCATCATCCAGATAGTCAGGAGACAGGTCCCTTCACACACTTAGGACCCCAGGCCTGAGCAAAGAGCCAAGTCTTTAGGACCTTACAAAGGCCAGCCAGGTCAGGGCCAACCTAATCTCTGGAGGGATTTTATTTTTATTTTTTATTTTACTTATATATTGTGTTTGCATACCACTGCATTCAACAAATGTGTCTCCTGGTGGTTTACAACATTAATTAGAAAGCCATGGTTTAACACACACAGTTGAGTGTAATACGTGAACCCAGTCAGTCTGTCTTGTAGCTGAGGATCAAGAAACCTTAGGATCCTAGTTCAATATTGCAAGCAGAAGATGTCATGGAAAGGAATTCATCCAACTAGTCAAGAAAAATGGCCTAACTTAAGGGCTTACCAGATCTGGGCTGCAAAAATATAAACAAATACCAGATGATAGCGAATAGTTAGGATTTTCTGGAGCTTTTTGCTGTGATCTGGGGATTAGCTGGCTTTTAGCAGATCTGGTAGCCCTGTGAGCATTTCTGTGAAAAGGGTTTTGCAAAAATGTCCTCCATTTTTGCATATCTGAGCCACAAAACATGATCAGAATTTCACAGGGGTCCCACTGGCAGGAAAAGGAGTCTGAGGAGACAAAGAATTCCCAAGTTTGGTGCTTGTTTCACTTATTTCATAAACAAGCCCATCCGAGCTGTGGATACTAGTATGGAAAAGGCACACGTAAACAGTTCAGTCTATTCATTTAAAGCAGGGTTCCTCAAGCTCAGCCACTTTAAGATGGGTGGACTTCAACTCCCAGAATTCCCCAGCCTTGGAATTCTGGGAGTTGAAGTCCACCCATCTTAGTGGCTGAGGTTGAGGAACCCTGCTTTAAAGGGCTAACCAGGTCCAGTTTTTCATGATATGGAGGTAAACATTTTTCATTTGCATTTTCCTGTCAACACAGCCGTTTTTCAGAGCTTCAGAGGGAGAGTCTAAAGTTTGCCCTTCTAAAAGTGAAAGAGAGCCCAGATCGTTGCAAATGGGATTGACCGCAGAATTGTGGCCACCACTTATTCTGCGGAGGCCTTCGGAGGAAGTGTCAACGGAAAAAAGTTGATATCCGTCATTCCTGAATGTAGAATTTCAATGTTTCTTCTTTGAAGAAATAGGTTGATTTTTTTTTAAAAGGCAAACTTTTTAAAATGCAGCTTGTCCCACATTAGAGGAACACCTGGGGTTTTCTTTAAAGAGTGCATGCATTTTCTGTAAAGAAAACAGAACTGTAGCATGAAGAGATTTTTTTAAATGGGGTGAGAGTATTCCTTTTAAGAGCACTTTGACTACAAATGCCAAGGAATGGATGACTCTGTGACCCAAATATCTCTTCCATATAATTTTTTAAATTGATTATGTGCCATCAAATTGTTTTTGACTCCTAGAGACCACATAGATAGATCACAACGATTTATCCCTAACCTGCTCTTTCAGGTCTCCCAACGGTGCATTCATCGCTACTGTAACTGAAGCTGTCCATCTTGCTGCTGGTCATCCTCTTCTTCTCTTTCCTTCCCCCTTTCCCAGCCTTAGAATTACCGTTCTTAAAATGGAATCTCTGTTTCAAAAATGACATTAGGCAGAAGCTGGACCATTGCATTATTTTCCATCTCTGCATTCTCATGTCTGGAAAGGCTGCATCGGATAAATGCACAGAATTATTGTTGGGTGAAATGTGATGATTTTTTGAGATGTAGAGAAACCTGGCCTTTCTCTAAATTATTCCATACAGAGCCACAGCTTCAGGGACTATGATGATTATTATACCTTCAATTTATGGAATGTTCAGATGGCAGATCTCTGCTTTCCTGTATATAGAAAGTCCCAGAACAGAGAATAAGACTGCAAAACCTGATTTACTGTGGACAGCGATATCAAAAGGTCAAGTCCATTTCACAATGCAGCTGTCTCTTTTTCAGTTGTCATCCAATATACGAAGCCTTGTTTGCTGAACAAGAACAAAACCATTTCCAGTACCAACCCCTCCTTCTGAATATAAAAGTAGCGTAGTTTAAAATGGGTTCTGTGATGGGAGTATCAGAACTCCCTTACCCCAGGAGTTTGGCAATCAAACTACAATTCCCAGAGTTCCCATGAGAAAAATGGGGCTATTCATGTGGTTTTCCGATCCTTTCGTGTTGGTGGCTACAGGGTGGGATCTCAATCTGTTGAAGGCTGAGACAGTAGCCTCTTGTGTCTTTCACGACAGCGTTATTTCTACATCTTTCCCTCTTTAGATGGCTGAATATAAGCGAGCGATGTTCCAGGATGATGAAGTCCTTGATGGGGACGGCAGCAACGCATCTCCGGACAGTATAGAGGTAGGGCGAACAGGGCACTTTATGGACTTAGCCCCAGGCTGAGAGTCTGCTCGGGGCCCACAATGTGATCTTCAGACATCCTGGGTCTTCTCCGAAGTGCCTCCGATGCTGCTTGGCAACATGATTATTGTATTAAAGTAATAATCGCAGCTCTGTCTTGGCTGCCTACATAATTGCAGCACTAACGCTCGTTGTGTTGCGTGAATGGGGGAGAGAAAGAGAGTTCAGGGTAGCATGTTCTAAAGGGTTTCCATAAAGGACATGGAGGGGAGTTTTGCCCAAATCCTTTGCCGCCCTCTGAAGTCACCAATTGTCCTCCAGATTTATAGCTGTGACTTTATTCCTTAGGGGACACTAGGAAGAATGGCTTTATGGAGCAAATACAATATTGTATTGCCAGTTACAGAAGATTCATTTTTGATGATACCGTGCTTCGGTATAAATGATTAAAAAGGAAGCTAAACCTATCAAGCCTGTTGCCCTTTCAACAAGGGCTTGGTGCGAATGATTTAAAGGCCACAGGAAAATCATTTTAAAAATCACTCGAACTTTAAAAATGCAACCCAGAATTTCCGTAAGGATTGCAAACAGTTGCTGCTTTTAGAGCAGGGACATACCACTTTTTGGGAGCTGAAAGCTACATTTGGTAAAAAAAATAGGTGGGAGCAAAATACCCTATCCATCCATGATTGGGTTCCCAGATCTTAAGAAGCCATCATGGGACTTGTTTGATTTTTGGCTTAGCCTGTTTTTCAAACCTCTGATTATCAATTATGGGTTTGGGCTGAATATACTGTGAGAATCCAGCCAATAGTGATTTAAATAATAAACCATGATTAAATAAGCCACAGCTTAGCATGATGAATGAATGATATCAACAGATTGGTAGTTTAATATATCCCATCTCCCATTTCTTTTCTATATCTGTTTCCTCTTTATTTCCTGGTTCTTCTTCTGCTTTCTAGGTGGGCTTCCGAAAAGGTGATGGCCTCCCAGTGAGTCGCCTTGGCTCCCAAATCCAGCTGAAGTTGGTCTTCTGGGTGGTTTCCCTCTTTGTGGCTGTTCTGCTTCTGAGTACGATCATCGCCATGGGCATCCAGTACAGTAAAGGTACGTCGAGGCCAGCAGCGGGCTTCATCGCCTGCCGTGGACCTCATTCTCCCTTGCATCTCCTACAGGCTTAAACATCCAAATGGAGCAAAGATTCTGACCCTGCTTAGAAGGGAAGTACCAGAGCAGGGAGGGCTGAGAATGAAAGAGACTTGGAAGGTGTCTTTCATTTGTGGGTTCCATTCAGATGTCAGCTGATCTCTGTGTTTGTGAAACGACTGCCAGTTGTAGAGATGGATGCTCCATTTCCATCCGCTCTCGCTCAGCATTGTTGTTATTGATGGCATAACATTAAGTGCACATTTGCAGTGTAGAAAAGGAGCGTTTCCGAGAGCAGTAAACAAGGAAAAGAAAGATGATGAGAACAGGGTATCTTACTTATGATCAATCTTCCTCCTTTTGCTCCCCATTGAGGCACTCATAACAAGCACTCTCCGCCTGCTGTGCTTCATGGTTCAGGAACAGGCCTTTTGAGATTGCTGGAGACTAGCCTTGGTCAATGATTGGGACTTTATGTGAGAAACACACTCACACAGCTTTCAGTGAGATAATAACCTTCAAGAGATCAAGGATGAGTGAGTAATCCACACTCTGACAAGACAGTACGCATAGAATTCTTTGTTAGCCCCCTGGCTTTATTGGGTACAACATAGCCTAGTTCTGCTTAAGCTCTTTAACACATACACAGACACACACACACACATCCCTTTCATTCTCACATACTCACCAAACTCTCACCAGGAGCCAGGGGGTGGGGGAGGAAACAAGCTGTGGCTTCAGATGTTGTTTGTACAGATGTTGTTTCTCCCAACAAGCTTCTGTCATGCCCCGTCTTCATACCAACCTGCCTCCTTTCCATCTCAGCCGTGCCTTGCTGGTGGTCACTGTTGCTACTGGGCTAAGTAAGTCTTGCTCCATGTCCACTTTTCAGCTAGTGGCCAGTTTCCAGGCTTGTCTGGTTTCAATATAGGTCTCTCCCTGGTCTTCAGGTGTCCAAGGTCACATTCCTTACATCAGTGTTCCTCAACCTTGGCACCTTTAAGATGTGTGGACTTCAACTCCCAGAATTCCCCAGCCAGCATGCTGGCTGGGGAATTCTGGGAGTTGAAGTCCACACATCTTAAAGGTGCCAAGGTTGAGGAACACTGCCTTACATTGCTTTGTTCATTGTTTGCTTTCTTGCTCTCTTCTTCCTAACACTTACTACAGGTTCCTTCCCTTGATACTTGCATAGCAAAGTGGCCAACAGATACCACATTCGTGCACTCACTCACTCATTCACTGCTTTTCCTGAATATCATATAAAGCATTGACTAATCCATTCAATAATCATAGAAGTGATTATAGATTATGTTGCACTAAAGCTACTATTTTGCTTTAATAATACAGAGATGGGGATTCTTCATCTAATGCGGTGTTTCTCAAACCTGGCAACTTGAAGATGGGTGGACTTCAACTCCCAGAATTCCCCAGCCAGCGTGCCTTTCCACTTTTCTGTTATATTCTCATTACCCCAACTTTATCCCCAATTTTAAGATCAAATTTTACTTTTCTCACTGTCTGTCTGTCTGTCTGTCTGTCTATCTATCTAAATGCGGTTTGCAAAAAATAAAAAAAAATAAAAACACCAAATATTTTCAAGATAATCTCCAGACAACAAAGATGTCAACTCTTCAAGGTAGACGAGGTTCGGAAGCACAGACAACAGGAACTGCAGGACCTCTACTTTGTTTGTTGTAGAATATAAGAGCAGAATCCTGGAAGCCAGACAGAGTTTCTCCCTCCCCCCTCAAGAATAGGATTTTGCAAATATGTAGTCCAATTTTGCTTTTCGGTGTGGCCTAGCTTTTATGTATAGTCTTTATAACCCCATTCATTCATTCTAGACGTCGTCTCACAGCAGCCACTCCTCACCCATTCGGTGAAGTGTGTCTTTCCTTTATTGTATATTTTTAAAAGGCTTTCCAATCGTTCGGCACACATTTCCTAAGAAACGCACCACAACATCTGCTTTTCCACAACGATGTGCCTCCGTCCATTGAGAAAAGATAATAGCAGTTACAAGCATATCAATAGAAAGATGGGAAGCAAACCATTAGTTGGCCCCAGCATTTGCTTGAAATACTGCAGCCTGTAAAGAATTAAAAATGAACAGTGATTAGAAGGTGCGATGGTGATGTCCTACAAGCAAAGCAGATTGTAAATTAAATGAGCAAGCAGAAGCTCTTACGGGTCAGTAGATCTGAAATAAAATACTTTAAGGCCCCAACAAACAATAGCCTAGCGGATTGAGGACGAATGTTTGAAGACAAATATGTTCTTACGGTAGTAGTCTCTGAACACGTTCAAAGAGATCTTGAAATGCAAATTGTGTTTTCATGAGTTTCTAGCTTCCCAAAATAAAATTCACAGCTGATAGTTTCACAAAAATGTTTTGGAAGCTTTGAGCACCGAGGATGCATTCCAAAATAAACCTGATAAGAGCACAATAGACAACAACAGGGACGCAACACCACATGTAACATTAGAATGGCATTTCAGCATTTTACATACGCCTCTATAATTACAGCTAGAAAGTAAATTCTCTAGTTTTTAGATATAAACTACATTAGACTAATGTGCATCTAACAATGTTTTAATCAATTAAAATGACTGTAGTAGAAATGAAATCAATATTTGGCTAGGGACCACCCTATCTGCATCCAGAGTGTGAGGAGTTGCTCCTAATTTTGCAACTTAAAATCTGACACTGGATATTTTTTCCTTGGCTGAAATTGTTTCACTGAACTCAGAACAATTCATGATGTGAATAAAATTTGGTTCAGTTTAGTCAGGAGTCAAAGAAAAATGCTGTTCCAGGCACCGCTATGATCTCCTTTTGTAAAACACTTTCTGAAAATGAACACGTGATTATCTGGAAATGTTTCTTCCTCACAGGCATTAAAATGAAATGTTTCATCCGCCTTTTTTAGTACCTGAAATAAAAAATTGAGTTAATACTAGGCAGTCAATGGAACCTTAAAGCCACACCGTGTCCCTTCAGTTGCAAAGGCTTCTAATACCTATTAGTTTCCAATATTTTTCAACACGTTGCAATTATGTTCAGTAATTGCAAGGCTGTAAGGAAGAAATCTTTAATATTAGCATAAACATTTCTCCAGAGCAACCTCTTTAGTTTTAGAGCAATTTTGAACCATTATCAGCCAGATCATACCTGCTCATGGAGGTTCTATTACATTTTCCCTAAAGCACTATCTCCCTTATGTTCATTACATGCCATGTCATAGGACAAAGGAACAAACCAGCAGACACCCTTCACCCCTCCACTTGGGATCACCTTGAAGCCTCTGTGGCACCCCATGCTGGAGGCACTGGCCAAGCTCCCAACAGAGAAATGAAGACACAGTGGTTGTGTGGAAGCACCATTTCTTTGTGGAAGGTGTCTGCTGGTTTGTCCCTTTGTCCCATGACATGCACACTCCCCTTTCTTCCCAGCTGTTGTTTCACCTGGAATCGCCTACTGACAATGACTTAGCAGAGGAGGCTGCAAATCCAGAGAATTGTTCTGCGTTGTGCATTGTCCAGCAAACCAAATATACACACCGTCCCTAAAGCTGCAGCGGTGAATTAATGGGGAGCCAGAGGTCTCCCTCATTTTGTGGGGGCTGCAACCTTATATGACAGTAAAGAGCCCCCCTCCCCAATGTTTCAGTTACTCTCCTGGAGTCCGAGGGCATGCATAATAACATCCCCTCCCTTTGCTCCTGATATTTGTAATAAGTGCTTTAAATTCAGGTCCTTGAATTGTCCTTCTAGCAGCTCTTCATAAAGTGGGGGGGGGGGGGGGGCTATTTTACAGGATGCCTACGCTAAGTTTTAAGCTTTTTAGGAATCCTCCAAAGGTTCCTCCTCTATGTGTTTGAGAAGATGGTAATAAAGAGGCATGAAATAGGATAAGTTTTAAGTTTCCCTTTGAGAGTTGCCTTTGGTTTCATCAACTGCTTATAGGTATCTTAAAAGCTAGCCATGGTTAATTTTTTACTTAGCCCAGCAGCCCAGTTCTCACTGAGAAGGCTCTCTTGAGTTCTCCCCAGCAAATTACTCTCCCACTTTTCATAGAAAAATGCACTTATCCTGTTTTATTACTAACTGTAGTTGCTAGCCTTCCCTTTCATAGAAAGTACCCTACCTCCTCCATCAATGTCTGCCTTTCTGCTTACAAAAATCCCTGACGTATTTATTGTAAATTGTTTTATGTCTCCACAGAAAGCCAGAGCAATTGCTGGTTTTTAGAAGCATATGCTGCGATGGGGCTTTGCTTCTCCTCCTTTCTCCAAGAAGCAGACAAGACAATTCCTAGTAATTAATGAATCAAAAAATTTAGCCGATTCTCTGCAGCCTGGGCTAACCGGGTGAATAAGCAGTCTGCATTTCTTTTAGTGCTAAAAGTTTATCCATGGGTTGCCTGTTAACATTTTATACTAGTTACTTGTTTAGATTATACTCAAGTCTTTTACAGGGTCTCTTGAGGTGGCGTCACTCTCGGTTGTTGGCATTTGCATTTGTTCATCTCGAGGTTCCAGTTCTTGTCTGAGCTCTGTGCCTGCCTCTTAAGACACCGACAGGTTTGATTGTGGCCAGTTAGGTGTTGGTGAAAAAGCGATTTCTCGGTTTACAAAGGTTCGGCCTCCCCTTGGGGATTTTCTACTTGTTTAAGAGCTGCAAATGGATTTGCAAACTTGGTTTAAAATGGTGGGAGGCCAGAAGTGGTCCCCTCTCTTTAGTTTGAGGACTCTTTATTTCCAAATGCTCAGAAATCTGCCTCATCGCATCCAAAGGCGTTTCTATCCGCTCCATCCATTTGTAAATGGTGCCCCAGGAGACTCTGGTGATTTCTACCAATTCTTCTATGGCATCTTGATAGAAAAGATCAGCACTGGTTCCTGGGGTTGATGCCGCAATGAATCAAAGGATCCAAATTCATTATGGTTGACAATTGTCATATTTCCTTGTCGTCCTCTGTGGCCAGGTAGGCATCCCCATGTCAAGGTCATCCCAGCATTTTGTCAGGACTGATAAGTCTACTGAAATTGCGAACAGGATGATTATTTATTTATTTATTTATTTATTTATTTGATTTGTCCCCACCCATCTCCCCTACAATGGGGGACTCTGGGCGGCTTACAATCACTAAAATCACAATTAAATTACTCACCCTTTGCATCCTCCACCATTAAATATTACGACCCTCTTATGGCCAGTCTTCCTTTGGCCCCCATTGAGGCACACTTAACCAGCTCTCCCCACCTGCTGTGCTTCACAGCTCAGGAACAGCTTGCAGAAGGCCTTTTGAGCTTCCTGGAGACTAGTCTTGGTCAACAGTAGGGAGTTTTTGTGGGGAACACACACAATGTTCAGTAAAGGACAGAAGGAAGAGCCACTGCCAAGACAGTAGTCAGGTAAAAGGGGCCGGAGCCTGGGTCAAGAAAGTAACTTGAGAAGACATCTCAGACAAGCCCCTCCCTAGTTCACACAAAGATAAAGGGAGGGACTTCCAAGATTCTGTTGTTATAGCCATTCCAATAAAAGTAGTTTTAGTTCTATATGGCATTGCTTTCTTAGTCTGGTCTACCTTGTAGGGCTGACAGTGTGTGGATATATGGCTGCACTCATATGAAGTAAATCATAATGTGGTTTCTTCAATTTTGGCATAGCAGGGTGTGCAAATCCTGCCAGTTACTCTTGATCTGGTAAACCATAATCCCTGTGTGTGTTCCTTCCAGATCCTGCACATACAACTTGCCTTACCGAAGCATGCATCATTGTAGCTGGTAAAATCTTGGAAGCTCTGGACCAAGACGTCAAGCCCTGTGATGATTTTTACCAGTACGCTTGTGGGGGATGGATCAAGCGTAACCCACTGCCAGATGGGCGCTCCAAGTGGAGTACCTTC
Source organism: Liasis olivaceus (assembly GCA_030867105.1). NCBI lineage: Eukaryota > Metazoa > Chordata > Lepidosauria > Squamata > Pythonidae > Liasis > Liasis olivaceus. The sequence goes on from CM061353.1 coordinate 91,099,998, forward strand.
AACAGTATTTGGGACCAAAACCAGGCCATCATGAAACACCTGTTGGGTAAGATGTGGCTGTTCACAGATGAGCATCAGAGTATGCTTCTCCCTTGAGCAAAAGAAGCAGGTTCTGAGTCTGGGCTGCTAAAGAAGCTGGAGATACATGCTGGTCTTTGACTTCTCAGAGCCAGAGCACTGGGGAAAAAAGAGGGGTCTCATGTTGGAGGCATCATTTTGTCTACTCTTGTGGGAAAGAATGTGGAGAATGACAACACTGCAGCTTTCTCGTTGAAGGGTGAGAAGTGGAAGGTAGATTTAGACTGAGGAAAATGTGGGTGTTGAGTCTTATATATTAAGGGCTTTTCATGGTCAGTAAAGTTGATCGGTTGCCTTGGTTGGCTGCTAATCTGCTTGCAACTAAACATAGTCTTAGTCATATTGTGTGATCACTTGAGAAGGCAGCATTCCTTTCATTCGGGGATTCCGACCCTGTGACTGGAGCTGTCCAGCACCAACCCTTTCTTCACCACCATGTGCTCCTCCCTCCAGAAAATGCCACTTTCAACTCCAGCAGTGAGGCTGAAAGGAAGACGCAGCGCTATTACTTATCCTGCCTCAGAGAACAGAAGATTGAGGAATTGGGGTCCCAGCCACTGATTGATCTGATTGAGAAGGTGAGTCTGGCCCAAGGTGAATTGGGCATAGGAAGTGTTGCTGTGAAGGCTGGAGGGTTTTGATGCAGAAAGGAGAGCCAATCAATTCTTGTTCCTTATTGCCTGTGTTCACATCACATGCTTAATTAAGTCAGTCAGGGATCTGGTGACTTCATTCTCATAACAGTAGCTCAGCTTGGTTAGTCTTAACTTTCTTTTGTTTTCTTCTGTTTACGTATACTGCATGAAGCCAGACGATTTGGTTAGTTTAGGATTCAGTATTCTGTGTAGATCCAGAAATAAATGAATTCAATCATCAAATTAAGTGGCTTGTGTGAATTCAACCACAGAATGGGAAAAGCACAAATGTGGTCTTGTCCTCAACAGAAAAAATATACTCTCAGGACCCCGGAGAGTTCAATTTCAGAGATTACAGGCTGGGTTACTCCTCAAGTAGACAGTTGTGGGCCCTGCAGCTATTTGTGTCCAACAATCACCTTAAGAAGGGTGCTGAGGCTGGGTAACCCCTCAACTTTGCTGTTGCTTAAGACTGTCCCCATAGATCACCTTTTCTGAAGCTTTAGATTTCTGTATGGTTGAGAAACTGGTGCTAATGGATTGATCACCCTCTGGGTCTAGGCATTCAGAGTACGAGATGCCATTTCCTCAAGTAGGTCAGCATAGAATTGGGCAGGTTGAGGGGATTTCTTGCTGTCAAAAGGTTATTTTAAATCCCACTAAACCCCCTGCCCTGGGTCTTCTGATTAGGAGAAAGAAGAAGAAAAATCACACTGTGAAAATCTGAGGTAGACAGATTTTTCTCAGGAGGGCCTATTGCTCACAGTAGGCTGCTGAAGAATGCAGCTTACCTTGTTTGACACTGGACACTAAAAAAACACCAACCCTATATTATTTCAACTTATTCTCAAGGTTTATTTTATTGCAAGCAGGAATTATATGAAAGTAGGTAGACATGAGTACAATAAGGCACTGTTCATAAAAGGAGCTTGCTTAGGAATAGTTATGACATGTTTTGAATAATAAAAGCATTTTGCTCCCACTTCTCCTGAGAAGAATCAGACTTCTACCCAAGGCCAGGCAGTTGAAGTTTTATTAATTCACATAATCAAGGCAGATATGGCTGAAATCTGGATAAAATTGCTTCAATGCTGTACAACCTGTGGAGGGCAAACCCATCCTTAATCAGACCCAAGAAGCAAGGAGATGTCTGGATTGAACCCTTGTATCTAAACAAGAGCAACAATAGCCATGTTAGAGCCAGATTGTCCATCGAACATTAATCAAGGACATCTTCATATTTGAGTGATTTGATCATATTGAAAGTTAGAAAAAGCAGGTTGGTTAGCGACAGGATGATCAGGGGTTCGTCTTACTTACTTCAAGGACAATTCTGGGATCGTACTCCCAATTTTGGGCATCTGAGAAAAGTCAGCAAAAATCTGCATGAAGACTGGATCGTGCTAAGAGGTAGGATCATGTCAAACTAGCTGTCTTGAGGATCTCAACACTTCTTGAACCTGAGTGGGTTCTTGCATTTTAAGATTCCAGGATATGAAATTGTGAGCAAACACTAATGAAAACTTAGATGCCAAGTAGGATGCAGAGTAGGGTTCCTGCTGCTCTGAGAGGACCAAAAATATATCAGGTTTCCATGCATGACTTCACTTCTGGTTGCAATGGATTTTTTTAAAAAAGGCAATGTCTATTCTATGATTCTAAAAGTTTCAACCTGCTTCCCCCTCAGATTGGAGGTTGGAACATCACTGGCTCCTGGAACCAGACCAACTTCATGGACATTTTGAAACTGGTCTCAGCAACATATCGAGCTTCTCCTTTCTTCACTGTTTTTGTGGGACCTGATTCTAAAAGCTCCAATAGCAACATCATCCAGGTAACCTTTTCCCTGTTCTCCCAGCTGTTCCAACAGCAAGTGTGCCTAACTCAGAATAGTTCTCACCACCCTCAGCCTGATCTCATCAGGCTTGCTATGAGTAGACTATAGCAAATCCTGGATCAAAGATGGTTCAGTGGAGATATATCAAAGGTCAGCTGAGAAGGTATCTGGTCAAAGAAGTAGAAAAGAAACAAAAGGAATGCAGGAAGGAGCTGAGATGCGAAAGAGGCGAGAGGTAGCTTTTGCCTGTGCTGACAGTTGAGGGGAACTGGAAGCATTTGGGCTTCCATGCTCTATTCCCCTCAGTTCTTTAGCTCATTTGGGCGGGGGGGGGGGAACCTTCACTCCAAGGATACAGAGAAACACTGAAATGGAAATCAAGCAGTGATGAACTTTCAGGCTGAATGGCCATGATCTAATCTTCTGTTGTCCTGACATTTGGCCAGGAGCTATAGATGGCATCCCCAAAGGCAGAGTGAGCTGCTTTGTAGTATCCTCCCCCCCCCCCCCCATAGCTCCAAGACTACTGAAGAGGGACTGATTAGGCTCCTGTATTTGAACCTGGCTAGCTGATCTCCGATTGGTCCATGTCATGGGAGTCCAAGAAAGCTGGTTTCTGATTGGTTCTTCATCTAGGTAGACCTCCAATTGGTCTGTTTTGGAGAATTCCAAGAGAGATGGTTCCTGATTGGCCTGTTTTTGAACCAAAATCCTACTAGGTGTTCTTTCTGGTGAACCTGCTGCAGATTCTTTTTGATTAGTTAAGGGTGTTTAATCCTGGTCTTGCATAAAGCAGGATCCATGCTTTGTTGATTTTCAAACTGTCCTCCTTTCTGTTGAAGTTGTTGGAATGTTCATGGAATAGTCATACAGGTAGTCCTCAACTTACGATCACAATTGGGGCTGGAAATTCTGTTGCTAAGCAATGCAGTTGTTAAGTGAGTTGTGCCGATTTTACAAACCTTTTGCCATGGTTGTTAAGCAAATCATGCAGCTATTAAGCAAATCTGACTTCCCCCATTGACTTTGCTTGTTGGAAGCCCCCTGGGAAGGTCGCAAATGGCAGTCACGTGACCCTGGGACACTGCAACCACCGTAAATACATGCTGGTTGCCAAGTGCCCGAATTTTGATCAAGTGACTACAGGGGTGGAGGCAGGCCATAGAATCATGGTGGTGTCAGGCATGCAGAGATATGGCAGGAGACAGGGAGTGGGCTGCCCTCGGGACCACGGAATCATTGTTTTATAATGGTTCCACATTCCAGCTCCTTGATCTCAGCCCCGATGCCCTGTCAGCAGACCTTCAGCGGCCCTGGCTTTTGGCTGCTGCTACTGAATGCCAGGTCAGTGTGTAATCAGTCCTCCCTCATTCATGATTTAATCATTGATGAGAGGGCCAACCTGGCATGTATTACTGAGACCTGGCTGGATCCAGAAGGGGCGATTGCCCTTTCTGAAATATGCCCAGCTGGGTTTCAAATGTGGCATTAGCTGAGACTCCAGGGCAAGAGTGGAGGTATGGCGATTGTCATCCAGGAATAGTTTACGGCTTTCAGGGGCGCTGCACCACAGATCACTGGGTGTGAGACCCTGTTCATTAAGTTGGGCTCTAGGGATCAGTTGGGACTGCTGCTATTGTACCAGCCTCCCTGCTGCTCAGCAACCTCCCTGCCTGAGCTCCTTGACTCCATTTCTGGGTTGGCAGCAGAGTTCCCCAGACTTACGGTCTTGGGGGACTTCAATCTGCCTTCCCTAGCAATAGGGTTTGAGGTGGCTTGGGAGTTCATGGCCACCATGACAGTCATGGGCCTATCCCAGTTCATCCAGAGCCCAACACAGGACAGTAGTCACACTCCGGATCTGGTGTTCCTGTCGGAGCAGTGGCTATGTAATCTGAACTTGGGGGGGCTCTTGGTGACTCCCTTGTCATGGTCAGATCACACCCTGATTACCATGGGGTGGTCTAGTGCCACTATCCACTGCAGGGAGGCTGGACCCATTAGATTGGTCCGCCCTGGTGACTAACGGGCCCAGATGGGTTTCAGAGGGAGCTGGGGGTTGTTCCTCTTAATCTGCTGCATGGTCCATCCAAAGCCCTGGTTGCTGCTTGGAATAAGGGGGCAGCTGATGCATTGGATTGGATTGCACCTATGCAACCTCTCCCCTCTCAGGGATCCCGCCATTCCCCATGGTTTATGGAAGAACTGAGGGAGAAGAAATGAGCTAAGAGACTCTAGAGCAGTGATATCCAAACTTGGCCACTTTAAGAGGAGTGGACTTCAACTGGCTGGGGAATTCTGGGAGTTGAAGTCCACTCCTCTTAAAGTGGCCAAGTTTGGACAACACTGCTCTAGAGCATCGCTGGCACTCAACCAAGGATGAACTCGACCAAACACAGGTTAGAGCTGCTGTTAAGGCCTACATTGTGGTGATAAGGGCAGCAAAGTAGCGGTACTTCTCCACTCTTATTGCTTCCACAGATTGCTCCCTGCACCACTGTTTTGGGTGGCATGAGCCCTCTTGGATAGAGGAGGTCTAGGGAACCTTTTGGAGGGGTGTGTGGAGGAATTTGCTCAGCATTTGTCAGACAAAATCACTTGGATTTGCTCGCAGTTGGGCACTGGTCTTCTGGTTGGTCCAGAGGAGATGCCTGGGGTGGAGTCTTGCCCAGTTATCTGGGAATGGTTTGAACCTGTTGGACCTGAGGAAGTGGACAGGGTCCTTAGGACTTTGAGCTCAGATCCATGCCCTTCCTGGCTTGTGAAAGTGGCCCGGAGGTATCACGTGAGTGGGTTCTAGTGGTAGTTAATTCTTCTTTGAGTGAGAGTGTTGTTCCTTTATCTCTTAAAGAGGCCTTGGTTAGCCCCCTTCTCAAGAAGCCATTGTTAGGTCCCACTATACTGGACAATTTTCGACCAGTATCTTACGTCCCTTTTTTGGGGAAGGTGGTTGAGAAAGTGGTTGCACAACAACTCCAGAAGACCTTGGATGAAGTAGATTATCTGGATCCTTTTCAGTCAGGATTCAGACCCAGGTATGGGACAGAAACGGCATTGGTCGCACTTCTGGATGATCTCTGGCTTGGGCAGGATGGGGGTTGTGCATCCATCCTTGCCCTACTTGACTTCTCAGTGACTTTCAATACCATTGACCATGGTGTCCTCCTGGGGTGGGCAGCACAGTGTTGTGCTGGTTTGCCTCCTTTCTTCGGGGTCGATTCCAGTCAGTGATGATTGGGGAGGAGAGGTCCTGCCCTTGGCCCTACGGTGTGAGGTGCTGCAGGGTTTGGTGCTCTCTCTTCTCCTTTTTACCATCTACATGGGGCCACTGGGTGAGCTCATCCATCGCCATGGGGTGAGGTATCATCAGTATGCTGATGATACCCAATTATACATCTCTGACCCTGTCGAATTAAGTGATGCTGTGAATGTCTTATCTCGGTGCCTGGAGACTGTGAGGGTCTGGACAGGGAACAACAGGCTTCAGCTGAACCCTGGCAAGACTGAGTGGCTGTGGGTTTTGGGGCCTTCTGGTTCTAGGACTATGCCATCTTTGGTGCTAGATGGAGTTGTACTGCCCCAGACAGACCCAGTGTGCAATCTGGGAGTCCTCCTAGACTCACAACTCCTGTTCAAAGAGCAGGTGGCAGTCGTGGCTAGGAGGGCCTTTGCACGGCTCTGGGTTGAGATCTGATGGGGGGGGGTTAATGAGTGGCTGCTTGTTTTGGTATCAGAATATCTGTGTATCTTCCTGTGGGTTAGGCAGGGTTTTTTCTTCTATTGAGTTGTTAACGAGTGGCTGCTGAGGGTGATTAGCATGTTCATTGTGTGAGCTGTTCGCATGTCCTGGTGGTTGAGCTGAGTTCGTTGACCTTTTGCAGGCTGTATTTTTCAGGATTGGTCCCCCTTCAGATCTCTATAAATACCCACAAAAGGGTCACGCCATCCTGGGCACAGATAGAACTGCTCCTGTCTGTGCTCCTGCACTCTGAAGATGCCGGTCACAGATGCCGGCGAAACGTTAGGAAACAAAACCTCCAGAACACGGCCACACAGCCTGGAAGACCCACACCAGCCATCGTAGTCCAGCCGTGAAGGCCTTCGACAATACATCTTCTAGATGTGTTGGACTACAAAGCCTTCTAGATGTGTCAGACTACAGTTCATGGCCATTCCTGCTAGGGAAGGTGCGGGTTGGGCCAACACATTTTAAGGATGCTAAATAGAAAAAGACTGCTCTTATGCTTTGTTCTCACTAAGATTGTGAACTCAACCCAGGCAGAAAACTCTTCCATGCCGCCTTAGATTTTAATCCAAAGAAAGAAGGCAGTCTCCATTTGTATGCAAAATATAACGCAGGGGAATATTCAAGTCTCACGAGCTTCCACCAACAGTGGCAAGTGCTGGAATGCAGAAACACGTTTCCTGTCTTAGTGAGAACCAGGTCAGGAGCTCTGAAATTGTTCTGGAGTCATCGATTCATTTTGAAGTCCAAAATACCACTTCCTTTTATAGTTGCGCTTGAGTGGAAAGGCAGTCATTGCTAGCTAGCCACAGGATGTTTTTTTCTGGCTAGCTTATAGAGGAATACAAGGGCAGAACAGGCTGGACTCTCTGGCTTCTGGACTGAACTTGTCCTTTTTTGCGTACGGCAGGTGGATCAGTCCGGCTTATTCTTACCCTCGCGGGATTACTACTTGAACAAGACAGCCAACAAGAAGGTAAGGAGAGCCCAGCTCGCTTGATAACGCCAGCACGCCATGAGCAGATTCAAGTGGGGGCTGTTTGCTAAAAAAACAGTGACTAATGCACACCTGCTAATCTAAATTCTGTGTTCCCAATGAGTTCATTGGAGTTTACTGAGCACATAATAACTTCTATTACACACTTTTGGATCATCCTGGTTCTTCTAGACCAGTGTTTCTCGGTCTCGGCGACTTTTAAGATGTGTGGACTTCAACTCCCAGAATTCCCCACCCAGCACGCTGGCTGGAGAATTCTGGGAGTTGAAGCCCACACGTCTTAAAATTGCCAAGGTTGAAAACACTAGTCTAGACAGAGCAGTGAAGGCACCGAAGCTGGAAAAATTGGGTATCTTATCTAGCCATTCTTTTGATTGTGGAGATTTCAGTAGTTTTTGTTCTCATTCCTTGGCAGGGCTTTTGACTGATCGGAAAAGATCATTTTTGTTGTCCAGTTAAATACCAGTCAAATATCGGCTGAATTTCTACAACGCACTGAATCCTGATTTGATTAATCATGGTTGATTAAATCAGCTACAACTAGCTGCGTACACTCTCTGCACTAAATAATAAACTGTGGTTTGCAAATCCACAATGCCTGGGTTCCTGCTAAGCCACAGCCCAGCGAGCTGTACTGTGGCTGAGCACGAATTGCCCAAATCTTGTTAAAATGCTAATATCATTAGTTCTTTCAACAGCAACAATTTCCCTAGGCATGATCCATCTTCCAGGAGAGATTTATAGAGCAACACATGGACAGAGCACTCCTGGTTCCTGCAGTGAGCAAGACGGGAGCATAAGCAGACCTAAATAATTAACTTTTGCATTCCTCTTAAAGATGCCTGTAGTTTCAAGAAGCAGGAGCTATTTTTTGCTACTTTGGATTCTGTCATGTTACTTACATTTTCTCCTGATTGCTAAATAACTGGGTTAAGCAGTCCTTCCTCCTGTGCTTGCAAACAAATGAAATTAAAACCTTTAATACGTGGAAAGCAGCCTTTCAGGCTTCAGGGAATATTTGACCAAGATCAACTGTATTATTAATAACAGTATTATTTTAGGGTTTTATATAGTAGTCATGTAAATACCATTTGACAGCGAACAAGCTTGACAATCTTCTACCCCATGAGGTTTACAAACAAAAGATAGAAATGGGTACAACTGTGGAATGGAAAGGAAGGAAATTGAAGCAGGAGATCAACTGGAAGAATAGGCTTACCGTAACTGGGCTTCAAAGTTATGGACAACCACTAGATGGCAACAAAGGGGATTAGACATCTCTAACTCCTGGCTGCCATCTAATGATCTTAAGAGATTTTCACTGTCCTTTCTCAATGTGCAACTATTTCAATTGCAGGCATACTATAACAAAATCTAATTCATTAACAGACTATTATGGCAAGTTTAGATATTGGAAACTGGAACTGTCTCAGCCTTCCCTAATTTCACCTCTTCCAGATATTTCAACCAAAGTCACGTTAGCTAGGAAGTTCAGGAGCGGCAGTCCATGCACATTACAGGTAGTTCTCGACTTACGACCATTCATTTTACTGACCTTTCGAAGTTATGACAGTGCTGAAAAAAATGACTTGTGACCAGTCCTCACACTTACGACCGTTGCAGCATCCCTGCTGTCACATGATCATAATTCAGGCACTTGACAACTGACATGTACTTACAACAGTTGCAGCATCCTGGGGTCATGTGATCTCCATTTGCGACCTTCCCAGGGAGCTTCCAACAAGCAAAGTCAAGGGGGAAGCCAAATTCACTTAACAACCATGTGATTCGATTAACGACCGCAGCAAAAGAGGTCGTAAAATCAGGCACAACTCACTTAAGGACTGCATCAGCGATGGAAGTTTTGGTCCCAATTGCGGTTGCAAGTCGAGGACTACCTGTAGTAATGTGCTAGATTGGAGAAAGTTGAGTGAGATAATTAATCTCATTTATCCACATGAAATGACCTTTGGAGGTGTTAAAACAAGTCCATTGATTTGAGTGTGCTGCTGAGCAGAGTGCTTGATTCAGGCTTAATAACTTTTTTTAAAGACAGCCAGTTTGATATAGTGGTTGAAGGACCAGGCTAGAAACCAGGAAATTGTGAGGTCTAGTGCCTCAGGCACAAATCTAGCTGGGTGACCTTGCACCAGCCCCCTCTCTCAGCCCTAGGAAGAAGGAGGCAAGGGCAAACTGTTTCTGAAATTTTGCCAAGAAAAGTGCAGGGACTTTTCCATGTAGTTGCCAGGAGTCAAGACTGACTCAAAGGCACAACCCCCCCCCCCCAAATAATTCTTTTTTCTAGTGCGATATCTATAGGGATCCTTCAGACCTGTGGAAATGTTGAGATCATCTTTACAAGCCTTTTTGCTAGAGCCTATGTTTTTAGAGGCAAAGTGGGTGTGGAATCTGAAAAGCAGGGTTTTTTTTCCTGCTTATAAAATACTCTCTCCGTTCTAGCTTGCTTGGCATCAAATGGTTTATTTTAGGCACCAGGTCTTTGTAACCTGAGAATTTAATTGGACAGCCATGGTGAAGTTGTTCTTATCCTATGGAATTTGACGGCACTTGATTTTATGCTTCCTTCTGCTGTTTTTACCAGTGTCATGTCTTTTTATTCACTTGAATTTTGTGACAATTATTTGTGAACTGCCTTGCAAACCTATCCAGTCTATCCATTTGGGGTATGCGACCCCTTCTACCCAGGACTTCTCCCTTCATCCCACCTCTGGGAAAAGAGAAGGCAATGTATTTTGGGTCTCCCTGCCCCAAATCCAGAGTCACATAATTTAACAAAGCAGTCTTGAAACACAAGAAATAGCTATAAAATAGGACAGTGTTGCAGGTGAAGGTTTCAGTGAGAAATTCCCTTATAAAACTGATGAAGCTAAATCTGTAGATATAAAAAGAGAATTCCAGATCAAATCAATACAGCCAGCTGAGCTAAACTGATTGCCTTCCTGAATTGCAGCACATATTCATTGCGGAGAGGATGGGAGAGAGGGAACATCTGGGCTTCCTGTTTGGATGCTCGCAAGCAGAAGGCCCAGATGTTCTCTCCATCATCCTTTCTGCAGTGGATGTTCACAAGCAGACTCTTTTTTTCTTTCTTTTTTGTTCTTTGCTTTTACTCTGGTTCTTCACTGTCACTGTCAGAACTGGAATCCTAAACTAAATTCTGTAGCTTCTCTGATTCTATTGGAAATTGGACCACAATAGATCCATGTCTCATTTCCATCCCTACGATTGCCTAACCTTGACTAAAAGCAGTGGGAAATGCATGCATACATTCATACATACGTACATACATACATCCTGGATGTATCTTGAGAGTTTGCACATCCAGTTTCAATATTCCTTTTGATCATTTTTTAACTTCTTTCTTCCCACTTGGCCTTTCTCACTAAACTCCAGAACGTAGCCCACTGCCCACCAGCCCATTCTTACCCCACATTCAAGAGGAGCAGAAGGCAGGGTAATTGTTCTGGAATTACTCATGTTCTTGGTGCTGCCATGGCAGGTGTTGACTGCATATCTGGAGTACATGGTGGAGCTGGCGATGCTGTTGGGCGGAACCAGAAGCTCAGCAGAAGAACAGATGTGGCAGGTGCTGCTTCTGGAGACTCAGTTGGCCAACCTCACTGTCCCCCAAGATGAACGGCGGGATGATGAGAAAATTTACCATAAGATGACCATTGCTGAGTTGCAGGTGGGGCCTGTCTGGAGAAGGGCAGGAGGGGGGAGCTGGTGGAGGGGGGTTGAGTCAGCCGTTAACTTAGGCCTCAATGCAACTGGACAGGAAGGAAATGGGGTTCACTGGAAACAGAGGACATATGCCTGAGAAAACTTAATTTGACTGCTGAAGGGCTATCCCCTAAGATGGGAGAAATCATGGTTTTTAGTCATGGGGCTTCACTGTTACTTTTTATCCTAGATCAAGGCCCTAGGGGACCAAGCTGTTGAGGCATTATCACTATATTTGTGGGAGTGGGGTGGGGGGAAGAGGTGTTAGGCTTTAAGGAAAAATGGTTCTATAAGCTGTAACCCTTCAAACACCCCCCAAATGTATCTGTTTTCCCCTTCATTTCCCCAACTCCAAGCATACAAAAAGGACTGGACATTCAATTCTAACCTACTGTGGATGGTCTCTGGGCACATGGAGATAAGTGCTGGGGGACGTACATAAGCCATGTGTGGCAGATTGCCCCTAGTTCTCTAAAGTGAGGATAAGTAACATATAGGTGGCCTTCACAGAATATGCTTAAGCTGGTCACTGAATTAAGACACACTCTATCCCTTACATCAGCTTTCCCCTCTTAATTTTGGGTGGGAAGAAGGTGTCTTCTTTAAAATGTTTGAAGAAGACTGTCTCCAAGGTGGTCTTCAAAGCACCAACGTTCATAGCCTGGACTTACATGGTGTGCTTAGCCAGTATTAGTTTTAACCTTGGTTATTGTGTGTGTGTGTGTGTGTGTGTGTGGCTTTGCCTATAGAGGAAACACAGCCCTTTGGTTAGTTTAGAATTCAATGTATTGTTGAGCCCAGTGAAAAAAATCAGTACAGATTAACTGTGTTGGGCAAACCCATCCAGAGAGAAGCAGTAGGCAACAGGACTCTAGAGGTTGCTGAAGGACCACTCCCAGGATCCTTCACTATTAGCCATGCTTCCTAGGGATGCTGGGAGTTGTAGTTCAGCAGCTTCTGGCATTGTGTGCTTCTGCTCTGGAGGAACCCCAGCCATCCATTCTGGGCTATGCGCGAGCAACATCTGCAAAGAAACACCTAGCTGGGCTTGGCACAGGACCATGACATTTTTATACATTGCCATCCTTGAATTTAATGTATGCAAAGATGTAATCCAAGGAGCTTCCAACTTAACTTCAAGCAATGGGGAAACAAAAGGAGGGAAGGGAAGGTCAGTCTAACCAAGCATGTAATAAATGCATTGAAATTGCACACATTTTAGGTTTTGATTCAGTTGAGTATGGAGGCTGTGGGCTTCAGCTGGATACCGGATGGGGAAAATGAGTTGCTGGTCCTGTGGAGGAGTTTTGGGGAAAGAGCTCCAAGCTGAAATGGCAGATTTTCTGGGTTGAAAACATTGTTTTCCAGTATCCCCCCCACCTTCAGTAGCATCCTATGCACACCCATTTCTCTTTCCCCCTTCTCCTGCTTCTTGCAACCTCGTTAACCAGAAATCACTGGGCTCTTGTTGCATAAACCCAGGCAGCAGCTCTTGATTAGGATTCCATTCATGCTGCCAGTTACTCTGAATATCAGCAGCCCAGAAGCTTTGCTGATCTGCATGCCAGTCAGTGACTGGGCTGTCTTAAGGCGCAGATTCACTCTCCAGAGAAGAGGGTTCAGTTCCTCCTGGAGCGTTCATCCACCTCCTTGTCGAGGTCACACATTCAGCAGTGATGCAGGCAGGGTGCAAAGCAGCCCCAAAGAGAAACTTCACATCTTTTGGATTCTCTGCAAGTGATGCTCTGCTCTTGGGTGAGGTTCAGGGTCTTCCTCCCAGTTCTGGACAGAGGGAAGTAGGAAGAGCTATTAAGGGGTGTGGGCTGGATGGCTCCTTGCTGGGGATGACTTAAGTCAGTGTTTCTCAAACTTGGCTACTTTAAGACACGTGGACTTCAACTCCCAGAATTCCCCAGCCAGCCAAGCTGGCTGGGGAATTCTGGGAGTTGAAGTCCACGTGTCTTAAAGTGGCCAAGCTTGAGAAACACTGACTCAATGGATCCTGCACTAAGTAGATGGATGGATTAAATACCTGTGAGGTCCCTTCCAACTTACTTATTATTTTGATTTATATAGCCACCCATCTCGGAGCCATGACTCTGGGCAGCCAATTACACATTCGATGAGTTTGGTGGCTCACTTTAAAATAAGCTGGGCACCTTATCCAAGACCTAATGACCAGACTCCTTCGTGTGAAACATTTGGCACATGGGATATCAAACATAGGGCAGTGGATCAAGCAGACACCCCCCCAAATGGTGGTCAGATTGGGGGCCCAACGCTGTAAAATTGCCTTTCCAGAGAACACAAACTCCCTTTTTGACCTTTCAGCAACAACTTGAAAAATGAGCTTATAAAGCCATTTCCGCTGGTTAATACATTTTAACCCATAATGATTTATGGTTTGAGCTAAATCAGATCACTTTCCAGCAGATTAGGGCTCTCTTATCCTCCTTCCCCCCTCCCCACGCATCTTTCAAATCCAGTTCATCCATTCTAAGTTGGGTTTGCACCATACACATAACTAGGTCACTTAAAGACCGGCTGCGTTCACACAACATTCTATTCTTGGTTAAGTTTTTCATAGCAGAATATGTGCAGATCCAACTCTTTGACTTAGTGTATGGATCTAAGTTTATTTGGGGGGCTTAGAAAATTGGTTCATTCAGTAAACAAGATGCAGTGCCAATCCACCTATCCAGTTCTTTGTTTACTGTTTTCTTTTGCATCTCGTGTGCACAGCTGTGCTGTTACCAGTAGACTGTTCCTATAATTTCTCCTGTCCCTATTGGTCTGGCCTCCCAGCCTCCATCACTCCTGTTTGCTTCTCTGATTTGGACCTGCCAGTTATATGGAGGGACCAGCTTTCTTCCTCACCCATTGGTTGCCAAGCAACTTGCCACCATGGTAACCGGGAGGCAAGTAGAATCCTATCTATGGAGTAGCAGTGATGCTTCAGAATGGAAAGTGCAGTTTGACTTCTATGGGTGGGGCCTGATGGACTCCCTGGAAAAAGGAGGGAGGAATCTTTGCAGGAGAACAGGGCTGTTAGGACAAAGGAGAGGAGAAGATTAAAGGACCCCACCCCAGGGCTTATCTTTGGAGCTGGGAAAATGGTCGAGCCGAGAGCATTAGAAAAACTGATGATGTCCAAAAGTCATTTCCCACCACTCTGAATATCTTTTCTTACAATGAATCATAACGCTGCAAAAGAGCGAGTGAAGTTTTTTCTTCTCCAGAATTAGGAAAATGCATATGAAATGAAACCGATGGCAGGGGGAGAAGAATATGATGAAATATTGAAGCCACAAAAACCTACATTTAGTCATAAGTGGAAATGACAGAATAGGCTGTATTCCCCAACTTGAACTGGTGCTCTCTGGATGAATTAGATTGGAAATGACTCCTCCACCCCCACACCAATAATCTTCAAGTGGAACAAGATAACTATGCTGTCTGGGGATAATAGGAATTGGAGTCCATCCATTCTCTGGAAGGCACTGTGTTGGGGAAAGATGATCTATTTGCCACTACATCCTTTTCCAGTTGCAGTTAGTATTGCTGGGACACAGAACTCATCCCACATTTAAAAAAAAAAATACCAAAAGTTCTTCAGATGATTCGCCCAATTTAACCTCCAGCTGTTTCTGAATAACCCCTTGTGCCTTTAGTTGGGGGGAATTCTAGATTACAGAGCAGTGTTTCTCAACCTGGCTGGCTGAGGAATTCTGGGAGTTGAAGTCCACACATCTTAAAGTTGCTAGGGTTGAGGAACATTGTGATAGAGTGTTGCTACCAATCTGTCATCAGACCTCCCTTTTTCTTGTACATGCAAAGCACAGAGAGAGAGAAAAAATAAATTAAGTTTTGAGTCTCTTTGTGCCTCCTCCAGGTTCTCGCCCCTGCTATTGACTGGCTGGACTTCATCTCCTACTTCCTTGCACCTCTAGAACTAACAGATGCAGAGCCAGTGGTGGTCTATGGGAAGGAATATTTGGAGCAGGTGTCACAACTCATCAATAACACTGACAAAAGGTACCAGAGAGACATTACATTTATCCAGTTATAGCCAGGACAGTACACATACCAGGCTTCCTGCAGTTCTGGATGGACTCTGTCTTTGGACATTGAAAGGGAAGTGTTCTTGGATGTGTGGCCCAAAGATGGGGAACTTGGGGCTGTCTAGATGTTACTGAATTGCAGTTCTCCATTTCACCAGTTAGCATAGCCAGCGATGGGGGAAGCTGAGCATCTGGAGGGCCACCCATTGCCTGTAATACTGAGAGCTATTTCATTTAAGTAATAGTTGGACCACCCCTTCACTGAACATTAATACCAGTCAACTCCACTGCTCTGTGCTGAATGTTTTCAGTGCATCAGTGACTGGGTGCTCCTTGTAGATGGGAGTCCATCTCTACATACAAGATGCACAGGAGCAACAATGGGAGAGGCGAGCAGCTTTGATCTCCTATTTGTGAACTTCCTAGATGCATTTGGTGGGCCACCATGAGACAAAATGCTGGCTAGATGGGCCTAGGCCTGATCTAGCAGAGTGACTCCCACGTTCTCAGTTTTCTTGGAGGGGTGTGATGGGACACACAAGAAGCAGATACAGTTTCTGGGACTTAGCATCTCTTCTCACCAATTAATTTTTCAGTTTTGAAGTCAGCAGCAAGAAAAGAGGAAGCATATGAGTTTTCTTCTCTTTCTGCACTTTTTAACTTCCGGGCAAGTAAACAATGTTGCTGATGTATTGCCCAGGCCTTAAGTTATTTAAAAACTGGAGTCTTAAGATACCACCAGCTGTTTGTGTAGTATGGAACATGAGTAGGTTTGAAGCAGATGGATACCAGGTACCTTGATCAAATATAGGTCTGGAGATAAGCCTATCCTTACACACCTTTACACCCTCTAAACAAAGCAGTTGGGGGAGGCCGGAATGATTATATAACTGGTTCTTTCTTTTGTAGTGTCTTGAACAATTATATGATTTGGAATCTGATTCAGAAAACAGCCTCCAGCCTCGATCAGCGGTTTGAAACGGCCCAGGAGAAGCTGTTGGAGACTTTGTATGGTACCAAGAAGGTGAGCAGATGCTTTAGGGGAATGAAACAGGCAATTGGGGGTGTCTTCTTCTGGGCAGGACCAGACGCAGCCTCCAGTTTGTAGACCAATGGAGATCTTGGTACCTGAAATCCCACCTGACCTGAGTCCTGCATGTTTTGAGGAGTCTTCACTGGGTGAGGATCCCCCACTATCTAGTCTCTTCAGAGAGCAGGGATCCTTAACCCACTTGTCCTCTAGGAACTCCATTGCTCTGCTTTTCTTTGGGCCTCACTCTCTCTCTCTTTTTCTTTCTCTGGAGTCCTGCACACCTCGCTGGCAAACCTGCATTTCTAACACGGATGACACATTGGGTTTTGCCCTTGGGGCACTGTTTGTAAAAGCCACTTTTGACCGACACAGCAAGGAGATTGTGAGTATCTTCAGCCAGGTTGGTGGGATCCCATTCCTGGGCTACCTGCCTTCTATAGGTAGCCCCATCACAAATCCTCAGATGAGAAGTTCCCCTGGGTCTGTGCTGGCCTCTCTGTTTAAGTGTTGGAAAGCAGCTGGGAAGGGGGAGGCAGCTTTGACATCAGAGAAGGAAGGGGTAAGACACCCCTTACTCTGAAGCTCTCCAGTAGCTGATTTACTTACTTAGAGGGACTGGGAACATATGCATACAAGCAATACCATGGAATCATATTGAACTCACCCACAACTCTTCTTTGTATCTTCTTATGGGCAAAGAATTTGGTCTTCCAACAATTTGGTCTACTCAACAAGACAGTGAAATACAGGCTGAATTCTACTGATGTGTAGGGGATCAGACATTCATTTTGCATCAGTAACCAGCGGCTAGGTTCATACAATATGCTAGAGTAGGATGAAACAGGGTTGGATGGTTTGGAGTTCAGGACCCCATCACAACTGGCAGCCTATAGTTGATCTCAAAAGATAAGTAGGGTTGGACCTGATTGGTACTATTAATATTCAAGGAGTCTCAAAGCTATAGGCTAGGCTGAAAAGTAATAAAAATAATACAGAATAAGGGAAGGCATTAGAAAATCCTTTGCTGATTGCTACAAAGTCAGTATTCCCATGTAATCACAGGAATTGAACCCAGATGGGATCTTTACTTTTATGTTGTTGGAAATTAATCATTGTCTCAACATGTGGTATGAATGAGGCCATCCCGGCAAGCTGTAATATGGTGTATTTGCTTGGGCCCAGCATGTTATATGAACTATTTTATGTTTTATTGATTTTATTGTAATTTCATTGTTTGATCGTTGAGAGTCATTGAGAGTCAGGTGGCATGCAAGTTTAATTTATTATTATTATCATCATCATCATCACTATTATTTTTTTTGTTATAACCTGGGTTTATTTATGTTTTATTTTGCTGTATTAAGTGAACCAGTCTGTATATCTATTAATGGCTTAATATCGATTCATGGCTTACATGCGGTACTATACGTTTTTGCTCCTTCTGATGCTCAATGTTTTTAAAAGTGATGGGGATGGAAGCACAATAGTGTAGTTGAAAGTACAGATGGAATGCAGTTAGGAAGTTGCCAAGACTATAAAACATAGAAGTTTTGAAAGGATTCGGTGCAGGATTGGCAAAGCCAGTAAGTTGAACAGTCAACGGAATTTCCCAAGCTTCTCAGGTCTCTGCCCACTATCTGGATTGATAGGTTTGATTTTGATTTATTAACTCCTTCATATCCAGAGCTCTTGGGATATTTTCTTGCTTTTCACTACAGGAACAATAGCCAGTCAATAAGAAATACAGTTGAACAGCTGTTGGGCGGTGGAATAGAGATGCTGTCTTTCACTCGAGAGTTTTGAGCTGAGGCTGGAATAGGGAACATACAGCATCAGGGGCTTTGAGCCACTGTGAATTGGACCAGATGGTCTCTTTGATTGAATGAACCTGTTGTTCCCCCTCCATCCTTACCTTCAGGCTGAGAACATGATTGCCGAAATCCGCGCAGCCTTTGAAGAGTCACTAAATAGTCTTGACTGGATGGACGAGAAGACGAAGCAAGCTGCTAAGGAGAAGGTGCTTCTGATATTTATTTGCATCAGAATTTGGATACTAAGAATGGTCTAATCCTTATCATGGTGCAACAGATGTGGGATATATCTTTTTTTTTTTTTTAAGTATTAGTTCTCTGCAGGAGATTTTGACTTATGGTCATCAGTCACAGTTCCCTTAACTCACTTGCTAAATTAAAACATACATACATACATACATAGATATATTTATTTAGCTAGCTAGCTAGCTAGCTAGCAAATTTATATGGCCACCCTTCTCACTAAGTGTGACTCTAGGCAGCATACAACCAGCAATAGTTAAAAACAATATAACAACCATTAAAACAATTAAACATAAATAAAAACCAAGATTGCGGGAGAATAATAGCCACCTAAACACAATAAGCCACCTTGCAGGCTCACAGTGGGATCCCCAAGGTTGATGGGAAAACCATGTTTTAAGGGCTTTCCAGAAGGGAAGCAGGGATGGGACCAACCTCACCTTGGGGGGAACAATGTCCAAAGGATGGAGGTGCCACAGCAGAAAAGGTACACCATCTGGGTCCTGTCAGATGGAGCTCTTAGCCGATGGGACCTGAAATATGCCCCTCCTACTTGACCTGATGGGCCGGGTAGATATAATCAGGAAGAGGCGGTCCCTCAGATAACCTGGTCCCATGCCACGTAGGGCTTTAAAGGTCAAAAACAGCACCTTGAATTGCACCCAGAAGCAAACTGGCAGCCCAGCTCACGGAACAGAGGTGTTACCTGTGCCATCTTAGGGGCACGCATAACTGTCCGTGCAGCCCCCTACAATGTACATTTTCGTACCTAACGAAGTTCTCCTAAATGCCTAAAAGTGGGTCAAGCATTTTTTTCAATTGCAGATAGTGATACTGAACTCCTTTTGGGTCTTTAGAACAGTGTTTCTCGACCTTGGCAACTTTAAGACGTGTGGACTTCAACTCCCAGGATTCCATAATCAGCCATGCTGGCTGGGGAATTCTGGGAGTTGAAGTCCACACATCTTAAAGTTGCCAAGGTCGAGAAACACTGCTTTAGAATTAAGGCAGAGCAACCATCCTGTGGCCACCTTGGATGTGTGGATCATGAGCTATTCTCTCCCCTTTTGGGATGCCTGGAGCCATAACTGCTGATAGGCCGGTCCTGCAGAGATTCCCAACCCACAGATGCTAATGGATTAGCAGCAAAGGTTGATCTTGAAGAAATCTAAGCAGGCTGGCTCTGGCTAGAAGAAAAACCAGAAAATCCCAAGACTGTAAGATAACTAGGAAACTGAAAAATATCCCCCTAGAAGATATGCATATTCCTGCCCCCCCAAAAAAGAAAAAACCCTTATATGAATATGTCCAGGTACCTTGTGAGGATTTTGTATATGGAGATCAGGGATCCCTGGCTATATGACCAAGGAAAGGGAATTATAAACTGCAGCCATGTTAGATATTTGGCTACAAGAAGAATCCTACAGGATCGTTCTACCTAGTCCAATAGACTACACCATGTGCACAATCATTAGGCAAGTGAGTATTTTGACCAGATCATCATTTTTATGCATATTTTCCACCTCCAAGCTGTATAAACCTGAATGCTTATTGGATATAAGCATATCAGGTGATGTGTATTTGGGTGAGGGAGGGAGGGTGTGGCCTAAGGAGATCAACACCCTATATCAAGGTGTGCATAATTATTAGGCAGCTTCTTTTCCTCAGGCAAAATGGGCCAAAAAAGAGATGTAAGTGACTCTGAAAAGTCAAAAATTGTAAAAAGTCTTTCAGAGGGATGCAGCGCTCTTGAAATTGCTAAGATATTGGGGCGTGACCACAGAACTATCAAACGTTTTGTTGCAAAAAGTCAACAGGGTCGCAAGAAACATGTTGAGAAAAAAAGATGCAAATTAACTGCCAAAGATTTGAGAAGAATCAAACGTGAAGCTACCAGGAACCCATTACCCTCCAGTGCTGTCATATTCCAGAACTGCAACCTACCTGGAGTGCCCAGAAGTACAAGGTGTTCAGTGCTCAGAGACATGGCCAAGGTAAGGAAGGCTGAAACTCAACCACCACTGAATAAGACACATAAGTTGAAACGGCAAGACTGGGCCAACAAATATCTGAAGACAGGTTTTTCAAAGGTTTTATGGACTGATGAGATGAGAGTGACTCTTGACGGACCAGATGGATGGGCCCGTGGCTGGATCAGTAATGGGCACAGAGCTCCACTTCACCTCAGACGCCAGCAAGATGGAGGTGGGGTACTGGTAGGGGCTGGTATTATTACAGATGAGCTCGTTGGACCTTTTCGGGTTGAAGATGGACTCAAAATCAACTCCCAAACCTACTGCCAGTTTTTAGAAGACACGTTCTTCAAGCAGTGGTACAGGAAAAAGTCTGCATCTTTCAAGAAGACCATGCTGTTTATGCAGGACAATGCTCCATCGCATGCATCGAAGTATTCCACTGCATGGCTAGCCAGTAAAGGCCTCAAAGATGAAGGAATAATGACATGGCCCCCTTCCTCACCTGACCTAAACCCTATTGAGAACTTGTGGGCCCTTCTCAAACGGGAGATTTACGGTGAAGGAAAACAGTACGCCTCTCTGAACAATGTCTGGGAGGCTGTGGTTGCTACTGCACAAAAAGTTGATTGTCAACAGATTAAGAAACTGACAGACTCCATGAATGGAAGGCTTATGACTTATTGCAAAGAAGAGTGGCTATATTGGTCACTGATTTTTTGTTTGAAATGTCAGAAATGTTTATTTGTAAATTTTGAGTTGTTTGTTTATTTTTCTCACTTTAACAGATGAAAATAAACGAGTGAGATGAGGGAATTTTTGTTTTTCATTTAGTTGCATAATAATTCTGCACACTAATAGTTGCCCAATAATTGTGCACACATAGATATGCTCCTAAGAAAGCCAAAACCTCACTTTTACTTTCTTAAATATTCAGGTTTGAGGTTTATTAACATTTTGGATTGACCGAGAGCACTGTAGTTGTTCAGTAATGAAATTCATCCTCAAAAATACAACTTGCCTAATAATTGTGCACGCAGTATATTTTGAGATGCCTCCAGAAACTTTCCAGCAAAAGTGTTAAGGTTACAGGTAGTCCTCATTGAACAACCACTCATTCAGCAGCCATTCAAAGTTACGACAGCACTGAATGAGGGGGACTTACAACAGGTCCTTGTAGTTCCAACCATTGCAGTGTTCCTGCAGCCACGTGATCATGATTCAGGCACTTGGCAACCAGCTTGCAATACGATGGTTACGGTATCCCATGGTCACCTGATGGCCATTTGTGACCTTCACTGCCAGCTTCCAACAAACAAAGTCAATGGGGAAGCCAGCAGGAGGTTGCAAATGGCCATCAAATGACCACAGGACACTGGGACCATGTGGGATTTGCCTAATGACAGCAACTGGAACTGCCACAACTGCTGTTGTAAGTTGGCGAGGTCATGTGACATCATGCTTTACGACCGTGTTGGTCAGGAATGGAGTTGCTAGTCCCATCATTAAGGAAGGTCTACCTGTGTAGCCTCCCTGATTGTTTTTCCTCCCTACTTCCTTTCACTGAAAGTCTACCTCAAAGTCCATTGGAGTTGGGCGGCTAATCCATTCAAATAAAATAAAAATAAAATACTGCTTCCGTACTGCTTCTCAGTATTCTGTTTACTTGCTTCCATGGTTATCTGTTTACCAGCTGTCCAAACATGGCCTCAGCACTTTTTAAGGATTGGTTGCATGCAACTCTACAGCCTCTTTCTCTTCACTGGGGGTCCTTGCATTTTTGCAAGCTGAGAGTTTCAGGCAGTTCTCTTCCCTTTCTCTATAGGCTGATTCCATCTATGACATGATTGGCTTCCCCGAGTTCATCCTCGACAACAAGGAGTTAGATGATGTCTATGATGGGGTAAGAAATTAAGGCAGCAGCATGAAAGTCATGGAGATTGCTCAGGGCCTGGTTGTCTCGGAGAAAGAACAGAAGCTGCTCCAGTTTTCCTTGGTATGACACTGTGGGTTCAAACATTGTGTGAAATATGGTTTGTTCAGCTTCTTGTTTCATATATTGTGTGAACCCAGGATTTGTAGTTTGTTAACTGGTTTATGGCTTAATGGTGAGTTTGCACAATGCAGGAGACAAGACTAAAATGGTTTGGGGATAATTTGTGGATCAGTGTGTTGTAAGAAGCCAGCTCTTGTTTTAGCAATCTGTGCAGATCAAGCCACCTTATGGCCAATTTTTGGGGGCCTAGGATGATATGTGAATATTTGTGCTTTCTCCTTTAGATCGTATTCACTGGAAATGCTAGATTTTCGGCATTCAAAGCACATTATTGAGCAATGGCGCTTTCCCTGTTGTAAGGCTGAAATGTGTTTCTTTCCCTCCCTACCCTTTCTTCTTCTTCTTTCTAGTATGAGGTCTCTGAAGACTCCTTCTTTCAGAACATGTTGAATTTCTACAATTTCTCTGCCAGGTTTATGGCAGACCAGCTGAGGAAGCCCCCTAACCGGGACCAGTAAGGATTCTTCTCCCCAACTGCCCAAGTCATGGCATGGGATAGGAATAGGAAGTGAGGATGAATGTCCTAGATTTCACACTACAATGCAGAAGGAGGAGTTAGACAGTCCTGGGTCAAAAGTCAATGGTGAGACTAGGGTTCAGGAAAAAAGAGTTCCAGTATCTGTATCAAGGTTCAGTAAAGCATGATTCATGTTCTGGCAGAGGTGAGATTACTAGGTTAGTCACTACAAGGGTTGTGTTCAAGACCTAGAGCAAAGGGTCACTGAATTTATTTCAGCACCTGACTGCTCCTAGACAGAGGTTTTTACTCCAGAAGTTCCCAGCCTCTACCCAATGACAATATATACTACTCCAAATTGCTTAAATGCGTTTCGGTTACTGAGGAGTCATAGCCTGTTCTTGAAAGACATCATTTCCAAAGATGATCTGCCAGAACTTACTTTCTTTGTCTTTTGGTCCTCAAGGCATTAGGATCAGAACTGCAAAATTGGGGGCAAAAGAAATCTGTTCTGCTAAGGTCTCAGAGCTAACTCTTGGCTCCTTGGGAGGAGGTCACTAAGTGTGTTGGGCTTTCTGCTCAAACTTACTAGAAGCCATTGAGACTCAACCTGGCATCCCTAGATAAGAATCTTTATTGCACGCTTGGATGAAGCCACTTTAAGCAGTTGATTATCCTCTGTCAACATGAGAGGGCTGTTCCCTCTTAGACCTATTTCAGTCCAAACCCAGAACTTCTTTTTCCCACCTTTCCCACAGCTTACTAGACACCTTGCTTTGCACTACTGAGTCTTGGCACTAGGTAGCTGTGGGTTGTTGACGTAATGAACGTTCCTGCCCTGGGAAATTCTAACTCTCAGCATAACTCCCACAATGCTCTTTATTACTCTTTCTCCTCCTTCTCTTCCAATGCATTCCAAGGAAGATGGAGCATGTGGGAGGGTTAACACCAGCCTTTGAGAAGGGACTGAGTCCCATCGTGAGATATTTCTTTTG
The DNA here is from genome assembly GCA_030867105.1 of Liasis olivaceus. NCBI lineage: Eukaryota > Metazoa > Chordata > Lepidosauria > Squamata > Pythonidae > Liasis > Liasis olivaceus. The sequence goes on from CM061353.1 coordinate 91,123,663, forward strand.
CTGGGCTTACATAGCTGTAGCCACAAGCAGCTACAGCCATCTTTTCCAATTCCTCCCGATGCCTTGAACCATATAAAAGATGCTAGGAATGACATTGCCTGAAGAAAACTCCATTTGAGCTACATAGGAAGAGGAGGGAAATCATCTGAACCTTATAACAGACATCAGGAATGGGATCTGAATAAATGCAAATAAAAATGTGATCTGGCTTTATTTGGAATGTTTTTCTTTGAGAAAGTTGGAGGGGAGGAGTGGGTCAGTGAACATGATGGGTTGCCTGAACTTTGAAGAAGTTCAGATGGACAAAAGGAGAACAAGGACCTCTTTTTCTGGATTGTGTCACACTGAGTTATGGAGGGGAGGCTAATCATATGATGTAGGGCCTTAGCTGTTGAGCAAACAAGTAATAATACATGTAGAAATTTAGCATACTGTATTGGGGAGGCTAGGTCCAAAACTTTTAAGATGCAAATGATGAAGGGGTTTGGTGTGTCCCCCTGTCCCCAAGAACGAGACTAGGAATTTGAAGTAGAACAGACTAGAAGGAGTGGCATCAAGGTGTCCTCCAGAAAGGGCAGCTACATGTTTAGTTTTGCTAGACATAGGTCTGCCTAAACAGGGCTGGCTCCACCAAATTGTTGATGTTTGTGATGCTTTTCCAGGTGGAGCATGACCCCACAGACAGTCAATGCTTATTATCTGCCCACCAAGAACGGCATCGTCTTTCCTGCGGGGATCCTCCAGGCTCCTTTCTATGCTCACAACCATCCCAAGTGCGTCGGGGTGCAGTGGTGATTGGTGGGAAGAAAAGACTTGGGGCATGGTAGTGTACAGGCATTCTCAGTTTGGCCCTTCTGATTAAATGTTCAGGTTGCAGAGAACCACAAGGTATGTGCATGGGTTGGTGGGACTCAAATTCAAAACATTAACATGATTCTGATAGGAAGGTAATGTGTAAGCCTCTACCTTTTCCTCTTGTAGAATGCCCACACTGGAGTAAGATTTCTTGCACGCCAGTCTAGCCATTCGGTCTAAAATCGTCATCTTTTATTCATTGAATTTTTACAGCGAATCTAGAGATTACTGCAACAGTGCAGTTTCAGTCAATTGTCTTTCTCTTCTGTCACTGTTTTTAACCAGACACTTCCTCCAAACATTGTTTCCTGTTCAGCAGGGCATGCCAGTTTATCTTTAGTCAGTTCCCGTTCCTTTGTGGAACGGGAGAAACTTTAATCGCCAGTTGCTTTCCAGTATTAGTAGTTTTTCACACTGTGAAATAATGCCATTGCATGCTTTTTAAAAAAAAAAAAGCTGAAGTGTCTACAATAAACTATGCTAAAAAGGCCCAAGGAATATGTGCTACAATGTGTAATAAAGGGAACTTGCCTTCTGTTTTTGATTCTATGTCTTAATGTGCCTTATTTAAAAGACTTGTCCTTCCATCTATCTGCAATATTCAAAGGCTGTCCTACTGCTTCATATGTTTTTATTCCCTTTTTTTCCTTGAGGGCCCTCAACTTTGGAGGGATTGGTGTTGTGATGGGGCACGAGCTCACCCACGCTTTCGATGACCAAGGTAACAGCCGGTTATTTCACCTGGTGCTTCAATGCTTGTGGCTTGCATTTGCCTTGCACATTCTTTTCTTCTAAGTGGGAGATTTTTATTGATGCCTCCCCTCATGGGCCTTTTGATCCATCACAAATCATGGGAAGCTAATGAGAATCTCCATCTTGTGAATTTTAAGCTTCTTCTTTTTCTTGGCATTTTCCCTCCATTCCATAACACTTCACAACACCTCATATTCTGCCCAGATTTTTCATAGGCGGGGCCAGTTGGAGAGTTTTGTCACCAGAGGTAGGGCAGAACAGATGCTCTAAGGGGAAACACCCTTAAGCAGTGCAACAAGCAAGACTTAAATTGTTGTTTCTGGCATTCCATGTGCCATTTTGCCTGGACATCTGCTTAGATAGGAGCATTGGATTACCCCAAAGGCCCCCAGCCATTTCCTCTTGAGACTTGGGTCTTTTATTTCATTCCCATTGCATCTGCTTGCACATTTTTCCCTATGCAAGGAGCTTCCATACAACCATCACTATCAAGTCACCCTCTTCTGCACAGCACAACATCCTGTATATTTGCCCTCCTGTAGTCATCGTGTTCCCCCAGGTGATCCGACCAGAAGGGTCAGTGAGCTCCGCCAGTGAATGCTATTGTTTTTTAATGAGTTACGATCATTGTTTGTGACCTCAAACATGATGGCTTGGATTGGTAATTGTTGTTTTAACCTTATACGCCGCCTGGAGTCACTGTTGTGAGATGGGCAACCGTATAAATCATTTAAATAAATAAATAAATAAATGTCACTAAGCTGCTTTGTGCTGCTGTATCTGCATGGTGATAATTCATTATCTCTGCATCCTTGGCCAGAGTTGGTAGGTAGGACATCATCTTCTACTCCACTGTCTCATAGTCTCCCTAATGCTTAAGACTACTTTGGGATAAAGCCCTAACCCTCACCCCTTTATAACCAGGAAGCTCTGAAGTTGCATACGCCATACATTTCTGTGTGCATCGCGGTGACCGCTGATAGAAATAACATGGGACTCCAAAGACAGCTGTGGCTAGCTAGGAGTTTGGAAATTAAAAAGCATCAACTATTCAGAAATGTCATTGAGGGCAACCACCAAGGGAGTGATGTCTAGGCAAAACTCCTTCCATGCCACGAACATTTTGCAGCACAGAAAAAGGGTGGAATACGGTATTGTGGTGGAACCCAGATATCTTTTTAAAATAATCAAGTACCTCTGCCATTGGGATTGAGGGGAAAAGTGGCTGACCTTTGCAAGCTATAGCTGGTAGAAATTTTGGCTGGGAACTGATGATGGAGTGACCTTCTTTGGGTAAGAGCACAGGGTCTGACTTTTCTGCACACCTCAGGGCTTATAGGAACTTAATCAGTTCAGCCAAATAGGCAGACCTGAGGACATGTGACCCATTTTCATAACTCAAACCTGGGCACTGAACTATTTATTTATTTATTTATTTATAAATCAAATTTATATCACCGCCCAACTCCCCCACAAGGAGGGACTCTGGGTGGTTCACAACCAAACAGTTAAAACCAATGAAAACATAAATAGAACAGCATAAAATTTGTCTACTTTTACATGCCCCTTCATGGATCACTGCCTTGTCGTGGCGAAGGGGCTTGTGTAACTCAGTGAAGCCATGAGCTATACCGTGCAGGGCCACCCAAGACGGACAGGTCATGACAGAGAGTTCTGACAAAATGTGGTCCACTGGAGAAGGAAATGGCAACCCACTCCAGTATCCTTGCCAAGAAAACCCCATGGACAATGTTAAAAGGCTAAAAGATATGACGCCGGAAGATGAGCCCCTCAGGTCGGAAGGTGTCCAATATGCTACTGGGGAAGAGCGGAGGGCAATTCCAAGTAGCTCCAGAAAGAGTGAAGCGGCTGGGCCAAAGCCGAAAGGACGTTCAGCTGTGGATGTATCTGGAAGCGAAAAGAAGGTCCGATGCTGTAAAGAACAATATTGTATAGGTACGTGGAATGTAAGATCCATGAACCAAGGCAAGCTGGATGTGGTCAAACATGAGATGACAAGATTGAACGTCGACATCTTGGGAATCAGCGAATTGAAATGGACGGGAATGGGTGAATTTAATTCAGGCGACCACTATATCTACTACTGTGGGCAAGAAACCCTTAGAAGAAATGGAGTTGCACTCATAGTCAATAAGAGAGTGGGAAAGGCAGTAATGGGGTACAACCTCAAAAACGACAGAATGATCTCAGTGCGTATCCAAGGAAAACCATTCAACATCACGGTAATCCAAGTCTATGCCCCAACCACTGATGCCGAAGAAGCTGAAGTTGACCGGTTCTATGAAGACCTACAAGACCTTCTAGAACTAGCACCAAAAAAAGATGTCCTTTTCATCATAGGGGATTGGAATGCTAAAGTAGGAAGTCAAGGAGTAATCGGAATAACAGGCAAGTTTGGCCTTGGAGTACAAAATGAAGCAGGGCAAAGGCTAATAGAGTTCTGTCAAGAGAACAAGCTAGTCATAGCAAACACTCTTTTCCAACAACACAAGAGACGTCTCTACACATGGACATCACCAGATGGTCAATACCGAAACCAGATAGATTACATACTTTGCAGCCAAAGATGGAGAAGCTCTATACAGACGGCAAAAACAAGACCAGGAGCTGACTGTGGCTCAGATCATGAGCTTCTTACTGCAAAATTTAGGCTTAAATTGAAGAATGTAGGGAAAACCACTAGACCACTCAGGTATGACTTAGATCATATTCCATGTGAGTACACAGTGAAGGTGATGAATAGATTTAGAGGATTAGATTTGGTAGACAGAGTGCCTGAAGAACTATGGATGGAGGTCTGTAACATTGTACAAGAGGCAGCAACTAAAACCATCCCAAAGAAAAAGAAATGCAAGAAAGCAAAATGGCTGTCTGATGAGGCTTTACAAATAGCTGTGGAAAGAAGGAATGCGAAAAGCAAGGGTGAAAGGGAAAGATATAAGCAACTGAATGCAGATTTCCAGAGAATAGCAAGGAGAGATAAGAAGGCCTTCTTAAATGAACAATGCAAAGAAATTGAAGAAAACAATAGAATGGGGAAGACTAGAGATCTCTTCAAGAAAATTGGAGATATCAAAGGAACGTTTAGTGCAAAGATGGGCATGATAAAGGACAAAAAAGGCAGGGACCTAACAGAAGCAGAAGAGATTAAGAAGAGGTGGCAAGAATACACAGAAGAACTATACAAGAAAGATCTTAATGTCCCTGATGTCCATGCTGGTATGGTCACTGACCCTGAGCCAGACATCCTAGAGAGTGAAGTTAAGTGGGCCTTAGGAAGCATTGCTAACAACAAAGCTAGTGGAGATGACAGTATTCCAGCTGAGTTATTTAAAATACTAAAAGACGATGCTGTTAAAGTGCTGCACTCAATATGCCAGCAAGTTTGGAAAACGCAACAGTGGCCACGGGATTGGAAAAGGTCAGTTTACGTTCCAATTCCAAAGAAGGGCAATGCCAAAGAATGCTCAAACTATCGCACAATTGCACTCATTTCACATGCTAGCAAGGTTATGCTCAAAATCCTACAAGCTAGGCTTCAGCAGTACGTGAACCGAGAACTACCGGATGTGCAAGCTGGGTTTCGAAGAGGCAGAGGAACTAGAGATCAAATTGCCAACATTCGCTGGATCATGGAGAAAGCACGAGAGTTCCAGAAAAGCATCTACTTCTGCTTCATTGACTATGCAAAAGCCTTTGATTGTGTGGATCACAACAAACTGTGGCAAATTCTTAAAGAGATGGGGTTACCAGACCACCTTACCTGTCTCCTGAGAAATCTGTATGCGGGCCAAGAAGCAACAGTTAGAACCGGTCATGGAACAACCGATTGGTTCAAAATAGGGAAAGGAGTACGACAAGGCTGTATACTGTCACCCTGCTTATTTAACCTATATGCAGAGTACATCATGAGAAATGCCAGGCTGGAAGAATCACAAGCCGGAATTAAGATTGCAGGGAGAAACATCAATAACCTCAGATATGCAGACGATACCACCCTAATGGCAGAAAGTGAAGAAGAACTAAAGAGCCTCTTGATGAGGGTGAAAGAGGAGAGTGCGAAAGCTGGCTTGAAACTCAACATTAAAAAAACTAAGATCATGGCATCTGGACCCATCAATCCCTGGCAAATAGAAGGGGTAGAAATGGAAGCAGTAACAGACTTCATTTATTTGGGCTCCAAGATCACCGCAGACGGAGACTGCAGCCATGAAATTAAAAGACGCTTGCTCCTTGGGAGGAAAGCTATGGCAAACCTAGATAGCATATTAAAAAGCAGAGACGTCACCTTGCCGACAAAGATCCGCATAGTCAAAGCTATGGTTTTTCCAGTAGTAATGTATGGCTGTGAGAGCTGGACCATAAAGAAGGCTGAACGCCGAAGAATTGATGCCTTTGAACTGTGGTGCTGGAGAAGACTCTTAAGAGTCCCCTGGACTGCTAGGAGGTCAAACCAGTCAATCTTAAAGGAAATCAACTCTGATTGCTCATTGGAAGGATTGATAATGAAGCTCAAGCTCAGATACTTTGGTCACCTAATGCGAAGAGAGGACTCTTTGGAAAGGACCCTGATGCTGGGAAAGATGGAAGGCAAAAGGAGAAGAGGACGGCAGAGGATGAGATGGCTAGATAGCATCACTGAAGCAATGAGCATGAAATTGAGCAAACTCAGGGAGGCAGTGAAAGATAGGAAGGCCTGGCGCAATATGGTTCATGGGGTCACGAAGAGTCGGACACGACTTAACGACTGAACAACAACAACAACAACTTTTACATGGCATTTTGATTTCTTAACATAGCACTCACAGTAACTGAAACTTCTGCTTGTTGACAGTAATTCAGTGGTACTCCAAGCATACTGTAAATCCAGTCATCAATGGATCTAAAATACACGAGTAGGAAAAATCTTTGGGGAATCACTGTAGCCACATGACTCAGTATATGACAATGTTATATTTTGCTGGGCTCCACGGTTGTTTTGAACCAGCCATCTCTCTTCCTTCAAAACTTCTGAATTATTTTTGGCAGGAGGGAGAACATCTAATCTGCTGTTATTACCATGTACTATACTGGATGGGTACTCTGGTCCAATAAAATAATTATATTCCTTCCAGGCCGAGAATATGACAAAGAGGGTAACCTGCGTCCTTGGTGGCAAAACTCATCCCTTGAAGCCTTCAAGAACAGGACTGAGTGCATGGCGGAACAATATAGCAAATATGTTGTCAATGAGGAGCATGTCAATGGCAAACAGACATTGGGGGAGAACATTGCTGACAACGGGGGACTGAAAGCAGCTTACAACGTGAGTAAGCCCTTTGGAAAAGTTGTCCACCCCACCAGAACACACACCATGGGAAGCAAGCTGGTGGACCTTGAACTGCTTCTTCATCTGAGATCCCAGTTGCCTGGAGGGAGGGGAAGGGTTTGGGCCTGCTGAACCTGGGAGCACAGACTTCACTGTTTTCTTGTTTTGCAGGCTTATAAAGCTTGGCTGAGGAAGAACGGGGAGGAGAAACGCCTGCCCTCCGTGGGCCTTACAAGTCACCAGCTTTTCTTCTTAGGATTTGCACAGGTAACACATTTGAATGTTCTTGCCCAAAGCTCTCCCCACTTGCTATGCACATTCTCCTGACCAGAGTCTTAAACCTGATGCCTCCCTGTTAACTCTTCAGCCAGAACTAAAGACCTGAGGTAGGGCATATCTCAGTGGAAAAGAATTCTGGTGCCCGTTATACCTGAAAACTCATTCTGAGCCTGCTATTGCAGGCAAAGTTCTCAGAGGAGTTTCTGCTCCAGTGACTTTCTTTTGGATAAGCATGACTAGGGCCCAGTTCATCCTGAAGGACTTGGAATTGGAATTCTGGAACTAAAGACGTCGCATAGTCCGATGGGTAACAAGCAAAGGCAACACGGAGGTACCTGTGGATGCTGTTTGAGATATAGGTCAGCTTGACAAAGGAGAGTTAGGGTAAATGGCATAGAGTCCCAGCTGTCCCACATTCCCTCTCCTGCTGCTACTCCTACACATAGACCCCACCCAGCCCAGAAGACAGCGCACTCAGCAGTAATAACAAGAATGAGCATGTTGTGTCCCAAACCTGGCTCACCTAAAACAACCAAATCCCTTTGAAGATACAACATAATTTTATTAGCATGCAAACAATACATATTGGGCTCCCAGCAAGGCATTGGCGGCTTGTTGGGCAGCCCTGAGCAAAAGCAGAACCCCAGCTTATATGCCCTTGGCCCACTATTTTGCAAAGGCAAGACAGAAGAAGGTGGACACAGTGTGAATTACAACATGATGCTGGAATGTTGTTGATCAACCCATCTGGGTGACCTTCTTATGATTTATCCCTTCCTACTAGGTCAACATGACAGCTATACTATCTCTGAGATACGGTCAGTGAATAGAAACAATTTGGTTTACTGGGCCACCGGTCCCTGTCTGATTCCTCCCCCCATCACCACCCAGGGTCAATTCAGCGTGCTGTGAATGTTTCCTTACAAGGGCACTAAGCAGTTCACATGTATGGGGTGGGTGGGGCATCTCATAGGTTTGGTAGGGAATGTAGCTGACCTGTGTATGGAGGGTACCTTTTATATCACCACAAGTGTGTTCAAAAATTGAATGCAGTTCAACATCTAATAAATCAGTGTGTGCATTGCCTTCCTTCACCTCCTCATAAGCTATCTGACTGTCATCCCCAAATCTTCTGTTACAAATTTTGTTCCTGCCTTGGATCCTTCAGAAATGGGGGTAGACGAGTCATCTGCTGATAAGTTTGCGTTCTTCAAGCCAGCTTGACTCCTGGTGACTTCCCATAAATATCATTTTCTTGGCAGCAAGGGCTTGCCATCGCTTTTTCAAGGTGCTTTTTGACTTCCCAGTCAAGTGTCCAGCTCTGGAGTCTCCCTGATAGTCTCCCATCCAAGTACTAACCAGACCTGACATCGCTTAGCTTGACTCAGATGCAGCCAAGTCACCTTTTGATCAGGAGTTTGGGGGATTTTATTTTAACTAATAGGTTCAAAACAAGTTTGAAAGCCCCCTTTCGAGTGAAATGTGGGTTGTAGAGGAGCATTTGTATTGATGTTCTCCCCCCACTCCTGCTCCCCCTGCAGCTAGATTCAGATAAAATGCAAAAATAATTTTTTGTGGTTAGTGGATTCTAGGAATCCAGTCTTCTTGTTAGGAGAATGATGTCATATTAACCATCATGTGGTTACTTTAAGCATAGCATGTCATGTAAACACAAGAACTGTGTTCTGTTAATTTGAGTTTCCTGTGCTACCTCTACAACCATCACCAAGATTCCCAATTTTCCACTACAGTGAGCAGAATCAGTTAGGGGTACTTTGCTTGCTTGCTTGCTTGCTTGCTTGCTTGCTTGCTTGCTTACCTATCTATCTATCTATCATATTTATATAGCCACCCATCTCACACAAGGTGACTCTGGGCAGCATACAACAATTAAAAAATAAATACATAAAAACAATTACACATAAAAACTGTAAAATCACACAAAACAGGAGGGGATAAAATGAATAAGGGAGTCATTGCAAAATCTCCCCGGTCCCCCGGGAGCCCCAGGCCTGATCACACAGCCAGGTCTTGAGGGACTTGGGGAATGTTGAGAGGGATGGAGCTAATCTCACTTCCGGGGGGAGGAGATTCCACAAGGCGGGCACCATGGCAGAGAAGGCCCGCCTCCTGGGACCCACCAAGTGTAATTCTCTAGCAGATGGAATCCGCAGCATGCCTTCTCTGCCAGATCTGATGGGACGGGCAGATGTAATCGGGGAGAGGCGGTCCCTCAGGTAACCCAGCCCCATGCCAAGAAGGGCTTTAAAGGTCAAAAACAGCACCTTGAACTGGACCCGGAAGCAAACTGGCAACCAGTGCAGCTTGTGAAACAGAGGTGTAACGTGTACCACCCTAGGGGCACACACAACTGCTTGCGCTGCTGCATTTTGCACCAGCTGAAGCTTCCGGATACTCTTCAAAGGCAACCCCATGTAGAGCACATTACAAAAATCCAAATGGGAGGTGACCAGGGCATGAGGGACAGTGATTAGGTCCCTCTGATCTAGGAATGGGCGCAACTGGCACACAACACAAAGCTGTGCAAAGGCCCTCCAAACCCGACTGCCACCTGCTCTTTGAGCAGGAGTCTTGAGTCCAGGAGGATCCCCAGATTGCGGACAGGGTCTGTCTGGGGCAGTGCAACTCCATTCAGTACCAAAGATGGCATAACTCTAGCACCAGAAGGCCCCAGAACCCACAGCCATTCAGTCTTGCCAGGGTTCAGTTGAAGCCTGTTGTTCCCCATCCAGACCCTCACAGCCTCCAGGCACCGAGATAAGACATTCACAGCATCGCTTAATTCGCCAGAGGCAGAGATGTATAATTGGGTATCATCAGCATATTGATGATACCTCACCCCATGGTGATGGATGAGCTCACCCAGCGGCCTCATCTAGATGTTAAAAAGGAGGAGGGAGAGCACCGAACCCTGCGGCACCCCACATAATGGGCTGAGAGTGGGATCTCTCCTCCCCAACCACCACTGACTAGAATCGGCCCCGGAGGAAGGAGGTGAACCAGCACAACACAGTGCCACCCACCCCCAATCCTCTGAGCCGATCCAGAAGGATACCATGGTCGATGGTATCAAAAGCCGCAGAGAGGTCAGGTAGGGAAAGAAGGGATGCACAACCCCCATCCTGCCCTCGCCAGAAGTCATCCAAAAGGGGGACCAATGCTGTTTCCGTCCCGTACCCAGGCCTGAATCCCGACTGAAAGGGATCCAGATAATCCGCTTCATCCAAAGTCCTCTGAAGTTGTTGTGCAACCATCTTTTCAATCACCTTCCCCAAAAAGGGGAGGTTAGATACTGGATGAAAATTGTCCTATATAGTGGGGTCTAGCAATGGCCTCTTGAGGAGGGGGTGAACCAAGACCTCCTTAAGAGGTGAGGGAACAACCCCCTCACTCAAAGATGCATTAATCATCACTAGAACCCATGGATCTAAAGAGCAGGTGGCTAAGCTCACAGGCCCAAGGACCCTGTCCACTTCATCAGGTCCAACAGGTTCAAACCATTCCCAGATAACAGGGCGAGACTCCTCCCTAGGCACCTCCACTGGACCTGCAATAAAGCCAGCATCAAACTGAGAACGAATCCGAGCGATTTTATCCGACAGATGCCGAGAAAATTCCTCTGCACCTCTCTGCAGAAGGTTCTCCAAGCCATCCTTACCCAAGAGGGCTTGTGTCACCCGAAGCAGGGCTGCAGGGCGGCTATCTGTGGATGCAATAAGAGCGGAGGACAATGACACTTCACCGCCCTTATCGCCACTAAGTAGGCATCGATAGCTGCTCTAACCCGTGTTCAGTCGAGTTCGTCCCTCATTGAGCACCAGTGACGCTCTAGTCTCTTTTCTCGCTTCCTCTCCCTTAGCTTTTCTGTAAACCACAGAGTGCCGGGATCCCCGAGAGAAGTCACATAGGTGTGATCCAGTCCAAAGCCTCAGCCGCCCCTTTATTCCAAGTGGCGACCAAGGCTTCAGATGGACCATGCAGCAGACCAGCAGGAACAACCCCCAGCTCCCAGACACATCTGGGTCCATTAGTCACCGGGGGCAGGCCGATCTAATGGGTCCAGCCTCCTTGCAGTGGATAGTGGCGCTAGGGAATCCCATTGTGATCAGGGCGTGATCTGACCATGACAAGGGGGATACCAAAAGCTCCCCCAATTTCAGATCACATAGCCACTGCTCCGACAGGAACGCCAGATCCGGTGTATGACCACTGTTCCATGTCGAGCTCTGGATGATTTGGGATAGGTCCATGGCCGTCATGGTGGCCATGGACTCCCAAGCCACCTCAGTCCCCACCCCTAGAGAAGGCAGATTGAAGTCCCCCAAGACCATAAACCTGGGGAACTCCACTGACAACCCAGAAATGGAGTCAAGGAGCTCAGGCAGGGAAGTTGCTGTGCAGCAGGGAGGCCGGTACAACAGCAGCAGTCCCAACTGATCCCTAGAGCCCAGCTTGATGAACAGGGTCTCACATCCGGTGACCTCTGGTGCAGCGCCCCTGAAGGCTGTAAGAGATTCCTGGATGACAATCGCCACACCTCCACCCTTGCCCTGGAGTCTCAGCTGATGCCACACTTGAAATGCGGCTGGGCATAACTCTGCGAAGGCTACTCCCCCCTCCGAATCCAGCCAGGTCTCAGTGATGCCTGCCAGGCCAGCCCTCTCATCAGTGATTAAATCACTGATGAAGGAGGCCCTATTACAGACTGACCTGGCGTTTAGAAGCAGCAGCCGGAGACCAGAGCCTCTGAAGGTCTGCTGACAGAGTACCGAGGCTGAGACTGAGGAGCTGGAACACGAAACCGGCAGTAAACAAACAACGGTCCCATGGTCCCCAGGAATGGCCTTCTCCCCGTCTCCCACCATATCTCCCCATGCCCGTCACGGCCATCATATTTTTTTGCCCGCCGCCATCCCGCAACAGCAGCCCCATCCCTATATTGACACCCCTCAATTCCCAAAACTGGGGAGCATCTTCTGTCCTTGCCAGCCATACCTGGGAGGGGAACTGGGCACCCCGAGGCTCTTTAGCTTACCAGCGCTCAGAGCCATCAGAGCCCAGCAACCACCTCTCCACAGCCTCACACACAAACATACACAGGGATCCCTCCCTTGCTGCTCCCACCAGCAGGCAGTGGGCACCCTCCCCATTCACCCTGCATCAATTTCCTCCTCCGACTCTCCCCCAGAGAGAGGATCAACGCATTCGAACCCACTCGCACTCACGCACAGCCCACTCAGCACCCGGGACCTCCTTCCTACCCCGCTGCTCCCACCAGCTGGCAGAGGCTCCAACCATTCGCCCTCCCGCCAAGCCCACGAAGCTCTGGCTCTCACCCCAAGAAAGGCAAAGAGGGGGAATAACATTCATTTCCCAATGGGAAGCCCCCAGTCCAACTCCCAGGCACTTCCCCATTAAATGGGAGGAGTGGTGTCGTCTTCTTCTTCTTCTTCTTCTTCTTCTTCTTCTTCTTCTTCTTCTTCTTCTTCTTCTTCTTCTTCTTCTTCTTCTTCTTCTTCTTCTTCTCCTCCTCCTCCTCCTCCTCCTCCTCCTCCTCCTCCTCCTCCTCCTCCTCCTCCTCCTCCTCCTCCTCCTCCTCCTCCTCCTTCCTACCAGAGGGAAGCAGAAGGGCCTCCGCAGGGGGGGGGGGTCCACAGCCGTCTGCCACTCCACTGCAACCCCCCCACCCTGCCTAGCCCTCCCCCTGCACCTCCAGAGCCCCAGTGTCCAGATGGCGAGCTGATGATAGAAAGATGATAAAAGGCCACAACACCCCAGAGCTCCAAAGCACAATGGGAGCAGCTCCTCGGCCCACTCCCCAAAGAAACAGCTTGGGCAGTCCTCCAGACCAGCGCGAAGAATTCCTTCCAGCAGCAGCGGACTCCTCCAGCCAAGCCAGCTACGCCAGTCCAGGAACACCACAAACCTAGCAACCCCAGCAGCAGCACCTGAGCTAGTCCCCCAAAAATGCCACCACTGAATTCAAAGGAGCCGCCAAGTTTGCAAACGCAGTCGGGGCGGCAGGTCAGCGCTGCCGTTGTGCGCGCGCCTCCAGCCGAAGAAGTCCAAACGAGCCCATGAAAATACTTTTTCATGGAAATGATGAAATAGGATGATTAATATGATGACAGAGATGACTGAATTACAAATCTCAGCTTCCATCACTTTTGGACATACTGACTGGGAGCACCATATGGGAACCCACCCCAGATCTACGCTGTGAATCTTCGCTGGTTTATGATAATGTGTGTCCTACTGCGTTCAATGCAACGTCCTTTGGGTGACCATTTTAGCTTGGTGTGTCTGGGGAAGGGGGCAGCACTTTGTTCTGAACCACATACAGTCCTGCCCTTCTGGATGACTGAAGAAACCAGGCCTAACTGAATGCAGTTTTTTGAGTGGGGAGGCCTAAATTCATGGAAATAACCACATTCCCCCTACAGACTTCATCAGTTCTGGCAAAGACCTGTCAGATGCCTTCATACAAAGCTGGTTTCATTTTAATCTTGCTAAGAGTTTGGGGCAGGGTGGCACGTGTGTGTTGTTCTGTGTTTCAGCACCCTTTCAGCACCCTGGTAAATGATTGCATTGGTACCGGGCCATGAACGGGATTACAGGACACTTCCTTCTGTAAGGAGTCAAAGGAATGGGGAGAGAAGCATATGAAGAGAGAAACATTGACGTGTGACAACCACACAAAGCAAAGGGAGATTATTAGTATGTAATAATCCCCCTCTCTCTCTCGCTCTCTCTCTGTGACAAAGTAAAAAAGAGACACCAGTGGTCCTTACGACAAAATAAGCAATTATTCAGTAATTAATCACAGCTTTCTGGAAGTTCCTCTAAACAGAAACAGCATTCTTTTCCAATAAATGTTTAATTGCCCATAATCAACAGATCTTCTGAGTAAGAAAGGAGTCACGCCCCTAACTGCAGCCAACAACCAAGATTCACACAGAGTCTCATTAATGAGGCTTATTGCCAGCAAGAAGAGTTGGACTCGGTGTTTCTCAACCTCAGCAGCTTTCAGATGGGTGGACTTCAAGTGGCTGGGGAATTCTGGGAGTTGAAGTCCACGCATCTGAAAGCTGCCAAGGTTGAGAAACACCGGCTTAGATGGCAGTTTTATCTGGAAACAAAGTAAAATAACAAAACAAAATTCGTCCTCATTTATTAGTGAGTGCATTAAGGAGGGGTCTCCATAAGTTGCTCGAATTTGTTTCCCATAGATTCCTTCCATAGAGGCCTCACTTAAGAGATAAGGCTGAAATGTCATCGGTTCTTCATTGGCCATGTTTTGAAAAACTCCCCTTTTTCCTCCAGATTACAAGTACAGGTAGTCCTTGGTTAACGGCCACTCATTCAATGACCGTTCAAAGTTGCAACGGCGCTCAACGAGTGGTATTTATGACTGGTCCTTGAAGTTCTGCCGGTCACAGCACCCCTGTGGTCATGTGATCATGATTCGGGCGCTTGGCAACTGGCTTGCACAATGAGAGTTGCAGCATCCCGCAGTCATGTGATCCCATTTGCTACCTTCCCTGCTGGCTTCCCACAAGCAAAGTCAATGGGAAGGTCACAAGTTGCATTGTTAAGTCTCCCCTCGTAATCCATCTCCTGGCCTTCCTGCACTCACAGGCAGCCTGCGTCGAGCCTCCCCCAGCCTCCTCCAACTCATGCACAGCCTGCGCCAATTCTCCCAGGGCCTCCCCAGATTCCCACACCCCCCTGCGGCACTCCTGTGCTCCTTACCTGGGACTCCCACCACTTCCCGCTTAATGACCTGCGTGCCTTGGGGTTATGATGCAACCGGAACTTCTGGGATTGTCGTCACTAAGCAATGTGTCATGTGACATTGCGCTTTACGACCACATTGCTTAGTGACGGCAATCCCAATCCCAATTGTGGTCATAACATGAGGTCTACCTGTATACCCTTACAGAGAGACAGAATATTATATATCTTTATCCCCAAATCAACTTAGATGAAATTATGCTACTTCTGACCAAACAATCCCTGTGTTGCTTACATTCACTTTCAAGCATACAACTCAACTCATTTGACCTCCTCTGCAGAATAAATACTAACCCTCTTTCTTCCAATGCAGGTTTGGTGTTCTGTGCGGACCCCAGAGAGCTCACATGAGGGCCTGATGACGGACCCCCACAGCCCTGACAAGTTCCGAGTCATCGGCACTCTCAGCAACTCCCGGGACTTTTTAGAGCACTTTGAATGTCCCATAGGCTCCTTCATGAATCCTGGGAAACACTGTGAGGTATGGTAGGGAAGGAAGGAAGGAAGGAAGGAAGGAAGGAAGGAAGGAAGGAAGGAAGGAAGGAAGGAAGGAAGGAAGGAAGGAAGGAAGGAAGGAAGGAAGGAAGGAAGGAAGGAAGGAAGGAAGGAAGGAAGGAAGGAAGGAAGGAAGGAAGGAAGGAAGGAAGGAAGGAAGGAAGGAAATAAGTTGCATCTCTGGCAGGTCCTGTACATACATCTGTCCAACTGTCCCATGCATAGTCCTGCTCACTTGGAAGCAGTTGGCAACCCTGCCTTGGTATCTTCAGTTGGTGCGAGTTCTTCTCCTTTAGCACCAGGAGAAGGAGAAGCAGAACCTCTGCATCCCTGTCAAGGCTACGTTTCATAGGTCAGGAAGGAGCAAATGCACAGCTTCCCTTCTCTTAACTAAGCCCCTCACTTGCTTCCTCCGTGGGCTCTGCAGAGAAAATCCAACACGGCTTCTTTGGCTTTTCTTCCCATCTCCAGTGTACCCAGGGACCCTCCCCAATCCTTTGCAGTGCCCTGGTACCATCTTTCTTCTGCTTCTCTAGATCAGCTTCACAGCTTGCTGTTTTGGGGATGGGTCTAGGAACCACACCAAGGAGTATGCCTTCGCTCATTGAATCACCAAGTTGGAAGGTGACCATCCTGATTCAGTTGGGGAATTCCAGCTACAGCTTCCTGGGTTTATGGAAACTACAGATGCAACAGGGAACCTCCCTTGAAACCTGACCCTCTAGCATGGATCTCAGAGAACCCTTCTGGATCAGAGCAGAGCCCACCCAGTTGAATAGATTTGTTCCCAACGCACCAGAAAGATACTTCTGAGAAGCTTACAAAGAGAACAGAGAGGTGTAACCCACTCCTTAGTTGCTTGCAACATTTGGGGTAGTCAGAGGTACCCTGCCTCTGAACCTGAAGGCATCATTTAGCTAATTGCCAGGGTTCAAATTTGTTCTTCATGCATTTGTCTTGTCTGTTTTATAAGCCATTTCAGTTAATTGCTGTAAAATCTCCTGCATGGCTTATGGTTACAGCAGGGTTTTTCAAATAGGGTTCTGCAAAAACTTGAAAGGGTGTCTCAGGACTAAGGGAGAAAAAAAAATCTGTCCACAAAAGACTGAGAGGAAAAAAAAGTCCCTGGAAGGGACTAAGCCTCTTTCGGTGGAGAGATTCTTTTTCCCATAGTCACTAAAGTAAAGTGCAGTATTTCTCAGTCTCAGCAACTTTGAGATGTGTGGACTTCAACTCCCAGAATTCCCCTGGTCAAGGGAATTCTGGGAGTTGAAATACCAATAGAAGAGAATATGTGTAGCTCAGGGTTGACCTGTGGAGTTTGGGGTTCTCTGAGCTTGGTTGTTTTCTTGCAAACGTTTGCTGAGATTGAGAAACACTGGTAGAGCAGGAAGAACGGGGCTAGCCAGCTAACGTGGGGGTTGCAGGATATATATATATATTTTTTAACTGAACAGATTCCGTGGCTCGAAAAAGTTTGAAAACTCCTGGGTCAAAGTATAGCTAAGATGTGGATCGTTCCGCAAGAGTATTTATCCCTGGCGCCAGGGTGTAATAGAATAAGGGGACGTGGCCTATATTTTTCCTATCAGCCAAGCATCCAAAGAAGACACGAAGCTTTGGCACAGACTATTCTCAGGCCTGCTTGTTTCGGATCGGGGGCAAAGTCATTCACGCTGCATAGCAAAGGGAGAGATTGTACACCTCCCGAAGCACAATCCCATCCAATCACTGTGGAAAGACAAGCTGCCTTTTACTGTTAGCATCACACCTCCCCAAGCGTCCTACCCCTTTTCCCTTCTCACAAAAAGGAGCTGGCCCCCTCTGCCGCTGGGCGTCCTGTGCAGATGCAGGTCAACCTGGTCCAGGCACGCCGGACACCCCGCAAAGAGGTCTTTGGAGTCTGGCAGGAGAGGTGGAGTGAGACATGAACTCGCTTCCGAAATGGTTTCATTTAACCCTTTTCCAAGCTCGTGATGAATTCCAAATTAGCTTGGCTGAGAAATTCCAAACTTGCTCCCATCTATTGAGCTTGGTGGAGATTAGTGCCTTGGGTTAGTGTGTATCTGTGTGTGTGTAATTGGGGGTGGGGGGAAGGGACGCTGTTGGTGTATTTACTATTAAAAGCACTTTCCGCTTGACTATTTCAAAGTGGACTTCAAATCTGTGTGATGAAATAAAAAAGTGGAAAAATTTACTTGAGAGTGCAACCACTGTTTCCTGCTTTCAGCCAACTAGGCAACAAATCAGGAGTGACTCTGGATTGGCAGCGTAGTAACAGGAGATCCAATTGTACATTTGTTCCTGGGAGATTTGTGGCAAATTGTCATTCAGACCTGCTGACATTCCTCTACCGCAGTGTTGTCCAAACTTGGCCACTTTAAGATGAGTGGACTTCAACTCCCAGAATTCCCCAGCCAGGGGGAATCCCCCAGGGAATTCCTGGCTGGGGGATTCTGGGAGTTGAAGTCCACACATCTTAAAGGTGCCAAGGTTGAGAAACACTGCTCTAGGAACTCTTAGACAGTGTAATTAGCCAGAGGTCCAAGAAGGGGGCGCTCTGAGGCCAGGCACCCTGCTGAGCTGTGGTTTCCCCCTAATCAGGCACCCTGCCTGACTGGTGTTGAACTGAAGTATTTGCCTGTCTAAGCGCTGCTTGATTGAGATGCAGATCTCTTTGGGGAAGAGATTTTTTGCCATTGGGTTAAGGAGATCTTTTCGGCTAGGTTCCAGGCACCTCGACTCTTCCTGCTACGTTTTAATCTTTTGGGTGAACCCCTTCTAATGGTAAATTTTAACCGCTTACCTGGACTGAAGATTGAATAGCAAGGTGAGACAAGCAGGATGGTTTGATTTCCTGCTTGCACAGGGGAATTCTTCTCGCAAAAAGAAGAGAACAAAACTTGAGATGTAGGAAGTAATATATCAAGGGAAACAGTTCTCCTTTCAGATTCTTCTGATACCTAAGTGTTCTGTGAGCAGAGATTCCCCCCCCCCCCCCCACTGCAGCTCAGTCCAGAAATTGAGTGAATTATCGCAATAATGAAAAGCAGATATTTCCTTAAGCAGCCCCGTGGAAATCATCATCTCTCTTTTCAAAGTGACACATTGGTTATGTGGAAGGACAGACTATCTGCTCTCAGAGTAAGGTAGATAATAGTGATAAAGGCCATGCTTGGTGTGCAAAAAGTTTAAATTCTGGCCATTCCAGTTATGAACCTTTGAATGAGACCACCTCATTTCAGTCCTGTGGAGGATGCTTTCATAAATGCGACCACACCATCCCTTTCAAAGCTTATTCCAGTTCAAACTCTACATATATAGCTCCGGCTAAGATCTGATGGATTACAAAATACAGTGAACAGGTTATGGAGAAGATCTTTGTTCTGTCCTCAATTGCAAACAATGACATGGCTCAGCAAGCTATTGGACTCTGACCCCTTACTAGTCTCTTGAGAGAAACACCTCGAAGTGGAATGAACAAGTGCCTTTAGCAAGGTTGCAGCACAGTATTAAAGATAGGATCTTGGCAGTAACATCAGGGCCCAAACTGCACTGCAGAGTCCCCAGACCTCCAGCATGGAGCTGTTATTTCCCTGAGGATCTTTGTGATTTGGGATTCCAAAGAACCATGCTGGCTTCATATTGTAATTTACATTTTCATCCTAGAAGCCTCCAAATCTTCAAGATGATACAACTCATGAATTTGTGTAAATACTCCTCCTTAAAATCAGAATATAATCCTGGTATTTTTCAAGGAGCAGTTCAGTAGTCATTTGCTATTTACTTTTCCTGTATTGTTGTTGTTATTTTACATCCTAGTCTAGTTGACAGCCCTAGAATTTTCTGGTGATCTCTTACCCAAGTACTAATCAATTCTGTCCAGTCCTGTTTAGCTTTTTCAAGACCATCCAAGGCCAGTTAAGTGCTGCCACTTAGTTGGGCTGCAAGTGCTATAAGCTCTGGTCAACACAGCCAAGAATCGGCGATTACAGGAGTTACAAACTGATCTAAATAAGTTGTGTAAACAACCAATATGAGATTAACATTTAAATTCTAATCTGATGTCGCTTTAAGCAGAAGAATTTATCTTCTCTGCTGACTTAATTATCAGCATCCGAAGCCTTTTAGAAAATAAAATATTCAAGTCATGTCATATTACTTATTGGCTGCATTTGCACAAGGTGTTTAAAAGGGTTACTGAATTAACCTATTTTCTGGGCTCACCTAATATTCTAAATCAAACCAATCAGATGGAATGAGTTCACACAACACACCAACCCCCCCAAATAAAACAAGGGTAACGCCAACCAAACCCAGTTTATTTTTACCAGGAGCATCCAATTGCTAGGCCTCTTTAATTTATCTGGTTAAGAATGTTGTGAGAACGCTGCTACCCTTTTGCCCAATTTACTAGCTGTCTTTCCATGCAATAGCACTAGAGATAGTATAATAAAAAGCAGCATCTGTTTGTATCAGCAGTCACTGATATAAAAAACACACAAGCAAATCTGGTTAGATCGGTGGCACATGTTCAACATGGCAAGCTTTGTGAGTTTAGTTTTATGTGGTTGTGTGCATGTGTACATGCTTAGCATGTTGTGTGAACTCAGCCTATTAGGTTTCTCTACTGTTCAGTGTATTGTGCATTCCGTGTATTGTGCAAACTCAGAAAATAAGTTAATTCAGGAACCACGTTGAGTAAACACAGTACAGCTCTATTTATTTGCTGGACTTTTTTTCTGCCTTTCATTCAAAAGCCCAAGACAACTGCAGTGGTAGCTCTAAAACAAAAGGAGCTTTTAAAAAAAACCCACAGAACACAACAGCCCATTCAACAAACATTCAACGCACTTCCAAGCTGAGCAACAGCCCACGTGACTCCTTCAACAGGCGGGTATTAAGAGCGCCCGCCCATAGGACCGATGGGATTCGTAGTTTTTAAGGCGGGCAAGTGTTTCTGGCCGCAGCCATGCATCACGAGATTGAGAGTAAATTCTCGCGAGAACCGGAAAGTGTTTCCGTCGCACTCGCCTCTTGGGAAGAAGGCATGCCGGGAGTTGTGGTTTTGAAAACAAGAAGACGTGGAGAAGCCCAGCTGGCTTAACGGGTTTGGGAACTTCGTTTCCTATACGCCCTTGCGGTGATCGTGGTCGGCTCGCAAGGCTCCGGTAGCTGCTGTTACGTTCGAGAGGGAAGGAGGAATCAGGTCCGGATCGGGAGGAGCTTTGCTTTGGGAAATGAATGCCCGTTAGTACCCCTTCTCCAGGTAAACTTGAGCCTTGTAGCAGCCTAGTTCGTGGGCTTCCCGCCTCTGAAAGGCTTTAAAACAAAGGTGCTTCTGAGCACATGCAAAGTGTGCTGAGGGATTGGAGGCCTCGGGGAGACGCAGGGATCTTTCCCCAAGCTTTTAATTGCTCCTTGATTTTAAATACACTGATTTCACTGGCGTTATTGTATTTATTTTTTCCCTTATTGCTTTGTTGTTCTGACCTGCCTTGTGTGATTCTGTCAGCAGAAAGGGGGGGGTTTATAAATTTAATAGTAAATGCATATTGCAGGAAATATTTTTAGAAAAACGCCTTAAATTGTGCCCCAGCTGTGATCTTTGGCCAGAGACCCAAATTTCAGAATAGAGGGGGAGCTTCAGGATACACTTTGCTGTTTGTCAGACCCAGTAAAATACCCAGAGGCAAAGAAGCCACTCAGGTCGCTTTTATTAAGGCTGTTGTTACACACGCTGCTCCCAGGTTCGGCTTATGGTCACACACTCAGCCTGTTGAGGCACGCGGATCTTGTCAGCTTTCTTGTCTTGCTTTCTACCTGGGTTTTCCAGATCGGTGCGGCTGGAGCAGACAGACACACAGCCCTGGTCAACAGCCGGGAAATAATCAGGGATACACACAAATCACTTCCAACCGAACACTAAGGCACAAGAGGTTCTCTGTAATACACAGAGACCCAGCGAATTTAAAGTAACAGCAAAACTTTACTGGTTGCAGGGTACATTTGCTCTTTCTCACACTCACACACGCTCATCCACACTTGCCCACGTCCTTCCCACCTAGGCTGCCAGGCACTAGCTAGAGGGATGGAAGCCGCCAAGTCTGGATCCAAAGGTGATTCAGATGACTCAGCTCAGACGACTCAGAGTGGGCAGGCTTTGGGACCCCTTTTATCCCCAAAAGTCCTTGCTTTGTTGATTCACAAGTCTGGCAGTTGTTGATGGGATTGGGGTTTCCATGTGCTCAGGCCCAACTTTTTTTCTGGTTCAGGTCCTTTGTTTTTTTCCTTAATGACTTGCTTCCTTCTTATCTACCTCCCCAAAGGGATCCCATAGATAATTTTCCTGGCTTTTGTCCTCTCTGCTTATGTGCTTGCTTCATCTTTAGGTTATGGCAGCTTCAGCCTAGTCTCACACTATCCTGATTAAAGAAACTTCTCTGAGCTCTTATTTTCCTGTTACAGACAGAGCGAGATGTACAGGCGATATGCATTGGGAAGGACCGGGGGAAGAATCCAAAGAAAGGAACCTAAATGTCATACCCTTGTGAATAAAAATGTTATATCATTGCAGAACTCTGCGAGATCAAAAATATTTTTCATGGACAGCTGAAAACCACCTAGAAAGGCAAAATAACCATCTCTGAATTTAGAGAGGGGACATTTTCAAGCCCAGATGTCACCTGGGATGAGTTGCAAGTCAAGCATCAGAAAGGAGACATCATTAAAGCTTGTAGAACAGTGTTTCTCAACCTCATCAACTTTAAGCTGTGCGGACTTCAACTCCCAGCATTCTGGCTGGGGAATGCTGGGAGTTGAAGTCCACACAGCTTAAAGTTGATGAGGTTGAGAAACACTGTTGTAGAATATGGGGAGTCAGTCAAAAACAGAAGGGGCAATTATCCAGAAGTACCTTCCAAATGCATTGTACAAAGATGTACAACAGTTTTGGTCCCTCAGGCCTGTTTAGCTTGTTAAATGGAAACTAGATGGAAAAGGTACGTTACTCTTAAAGGAGGAGGAGTAGATATACTTCTTTTTTTTCCCCCTGAGAGTTCAAAGCAGCATAGACAGAAGTCCCTTCATTTTATCCCTGCAACAGCAACCTTTGAGTAGGGTTCAGTGAAAGATAACGACCAACCTAAAGTCATCTACTGAGCTCCAGGGTCCAGTGGAGACTCTAACTGACATCTTCCAAGCCTAATACCTGAACCACTGTCTGTGCTGGCTCTCTGGTTTTATGGACAGAGACTCAGCCTGACTTCTTGTCCCAGAAGCAAAGCCTGTGCTGTGCATTGTCCTTCTCACATTATTCTCTGGGCCCCTGGGTTGGCTGTGTTAGGCCTAACTGAATGGAGAGGGGAGGAGTAGAACTGAGCCCTCAAGATTGCTGGTCCTTTATTCTGGGCCAGAAATTCCTCAGTCCTTCAGACATTCTGAATTGATTTAGTTTCAGATCTCATGGAATCCATGGTTATGATTCAGGACTTTAAGATAAAGGCATCAAAAGGTCCAGCACTGCTCAGCTGCTCCAAAACATGGCCTTGAGACTTCCTGTCCTTCAGCGGAACATTTGGTTTATGAACCAAACACGGAGTGGTGATGCAGTGGGGTTTATCTGAATTAATATTTTTATTATTATTATAATGAATTTTTATTTTAATTGTTGTACGTCGCCCAGAGTCACTTTGCGAGGTGGACGACTATATAAATGTGATGTATAAATAAATAAATAAATAAATAAATAATATTCTGAGTTGTTTTTTAGAACTTGATAATATCAGGCTGGCTGTTTTAGCAGACTAGCCTTTTTTATGCCTTTCCTAAAGATCTTTAAGCTGAAGAAGGGCTACCAAACAAAGCAGACTCCAGGCAACAAATTGAGCTCTATGGAAAAGCAATCTGGACCTGCCTGGCTGCTTGTTAAGACTTGGTAGGCTAATGTCTTGGTCCTGGGCGTCTTCCAGCATCAGCACCTCTTGTGCTGTGACTGTTCTTCAAAGTCTTCAAGGATCCTAATAGCCTGTGAGGTGTCTTGCTGAATTCCTGTTGTTTTTTTGCTTTTCTTCCAGCCACAGCTTCAATGGATGCTTTGCCCTTTACGCTAGGGGAACTGCTCTGTTTAGGGTCAAGCTTGGCCTTCTCTGGCCTCTTTTATTACCTGCACAGGAAGAAGGCCAAGGTGGTGACCAAAATCCAGGTGTGACA
This sequence comes from Liasis olivaceus, assembly GCA_030867105.1. Lineage (NCBI taxonomy): Eukaryota > Metazoa > Chordata > Lepidosauria > Squamata > Pythonidae > Liasis > Liasis olivaceus. The sequence goes on from CM061353.1 coordinate 91,147,400, forward strand.
TTTCTTTATTGATTTATTTAAAGCACTGTTTTTCAGACTTAGCAACTTTAAGATGTGTGGACTTCAACTCCCAGAATTCCCCAGCTACATACACTCTTCATGCTATGTCTACAGATGGGAGAGGAGGGTTACACGTTGAGCTTGACTGCTGTTAATTCAGGTCAGACAAAACGAAACCACTTCATGCAGTGTGCAATTCTAGATCGTTACCCCAAGACTGGGGCAGTTGCTGCCTGCTAAACAAGATGGGTGCTTCATCTGATATGCAATAGCAGCACTTAAGTTCTTATGAGACAGTGAATTGGGAGTTTCCTTGGTAAATGTGTGAATGAGCAAATATTTGAGATTCCAAGTCACCTTCGCTCTGTGCAAGTTCTGGTATTGCCTCTTCTGTGTACATCTTTTTTCACCTTCTTGTGCAGGAGGCTCCGAAGCTCCAAATAAGTGCAAGTCTTCCCAGCGTTCTGGCCGCCGCAGGTAGTGACTGCCTCCCCTACGTTGTCATTGAAGGTAAGAATTCAGCAAGAAGGTTTGCCAAGATTTGAACATGGAAACCAGCATGCCAGCTCCTTGGTCCCTTCCCTTTGCGTTTATCATAGTAAATTCAGCACCAATTATCCTTGCCAAACGTCCACCAGGGACTCAACAACTATGTGCCATAGGAAAGTAATACAAGTTTTTAAATAGCGCGGTGGCTTGTTGCGAGCCAGAACTGCCTCCTTGGTGACCAACAGGCAAACATGTAACTGAAAAGAGGGTTGAGTCATAAGCTTACCTACATCTGCCCTGAAGCTGGGGAGATCAGCAGACACTTTTTTCCCCTTCTTCTCTGTCTTTGTTTCATTTGTGGCTTCAGAGCTGTTAGGAGTCAAAATGTAAGGCAGTTTTGACATGGTAGAAATTGAACTGTAAGGCACCTGGAGATGGCTTGTCAAGATCTTCAGAAGGAAACCATTACTTCTATAGAGTGGTGGGGAGTGCTTTTTTTCCCCCTTTCCCCTCTCCCCAGTAAACCTCTCATCTAAGTCTGAAATGAATTGACTCTCAGTTTGAATGGCAGTGCATTCCCCAAAATGTGAAAATGTTACCCTTCTCTACTGAACTTTGGATACACGCAATTCGGTGTACCGATGCAGTTTGGCATGTATTGCTCGGTATTCATACATCTGCCTTTTCTTTTGAAAGTTCCCAGATGTAGAATGCTAGTGCTATGTTCTTGATCACACAGAATTGGACTTTTCTCCATGCCAACGTGTGGAGGGAGTGAGCACGTATATTCAGTCCACAGTTTGAAATCAGATGTAGCAGAGCCTTTTATCAAAGAAAAACTTTTTTTAAGCTATAGATCCTATATGGTAAATCCAGAGTTCTTAGTATTACAGGAAAGCCCAATTTTGGGTATATTTTTTATTTGCTTGCTTGCTTGATTAGGGTTATATGCCACTCCGGTCTTAACTGATTCTGAGCGACATACATACCCAATACAGTAATAAGGTTAAAACAACACACATATTTATTTATATTTAAAATTTCTCACTGTTATTAAACAATTAAACCCACATAAGCACTTCCTTTCTAGGAGGGATCAGAATCAAACACATCCAATCCCCAAAGGTTTGCTGAAGAAGCCAGGTCTTAATCCCTTTTCGAAACTGAAGCATTGGGGCTGATCTGATCTCTGGGGGAAGACTATTTCAAAGAAAAGGACAGTGACTGGGAATTTAACAGTGCTTTCCTGTCTTTAAACCTTATTTCTCTTCCCAACCTCATATTAGCAACCTTTTCAACATTAAACCATAACTGTAGAACCTGCTCAAAACGTGCCAGCCTGCGTCCCTTCCATAATGTTTCACTTCTTGCGGTTTCTGAAAGGTGGAAGGGGATAGCTGTTCTGCTTTTCCACCTGTTCTCAAGAAATCCACCCTCTTTCTAGAATTATGCAAACATTTGGGACTCAAGGTGGGTGATTCTAAGCTCCCTGGAAGGATTCTGGGGCCATTTCAATCTAATCAGGGACTTTCTGGGCTTGAAGCAGCCCACTTTCAAGCCACAGGACTTGCCAATCAGAACTCCCTTTTGCATGCCTGTCCCTCTTCAGGAGTGGTCCAGCCAGTCGGGTCAGCTCTGACTAGCCCGTACCACAAGGAGCTGCAGGGAGTGATTGAGAGACTGATCCTGAAGGAGCATCGGTTGATCTGGAACAGCCTGGCCCGAAGCTGGTAAGCAAGAGGCCTTGGAGAAGAAACATGGGGTTGAGGAAGTAGGCAGTATCCTTGGTTGCTCACATTTATTTGCCCAGTGTAGACAAGGGGGTGGGCTTTTTAATGCCAAGAAGACCCAAGCCTAGCATTTGCTGGCCAGGTTTCATCTGTGGCCTGTGATAAATTCTGACATGGTTAATGTTTCCTATTTCATGTCATCCCAAAGTCAAGGGTAAAGGTGGGAACCTGCAGGTCTAGGAGCACAAGCAGCCATTGACCTGATTGCAAAGATCAACATAAGTTTTGGCAGGTGGGTGGGATACATTAGAAAGACATAAAGTGTGGGGGGGGGGAGCAGAAAGAAGGAAAGGATGGCTCCACTTGGTCTTCACTCTGCAGGAGATGATCAGGAAGTCTGCAAAACAGAACAGTGTGCCCTCGGTCAAGGAATAAGCTGCATGGGAAAGTGGGGTATCAGTCCCCTGTCCATAATGCAATCCCCTAGCTGGTGTTCAGCCTCGCGTTCCTGATGCAGCTGGACAAACGGGGGGTAAATCTGGACTCACGATCAGTAGACCCTCACTAGGGCTTTGCTGCGGCCTCCCCTCCGATGGCTTTACTCTTGTTGCAGGACCGACAGTGAGCGGGTGGTGCTGGAGCAGTTGCACGCTGTCCCCTTTGTCCTGGCCTCCCCCACCGACAAAACTGCGGGGTGGGTGAGTGTGGAATCGCCCCTTCAGGCAGTTGATCTGCCCCTGGAGACCGTCTACGAGCGCTTCCAGCAGACCTCCCATGGCTTCAAAGACCTGCTCAGCCACTACCTGAGCGGGGAGAAGCCCAAGGGCTTCCTCGAGACAGAAGAGATGCTTTTGGTTGGCAGCAGCCTGACTGGCATTGGCGAGCTGGCCCTGCGCCCAGATGGCACCCTCTGTCTGCAGCCCCCTTCGGACAGTGCGGGCTATTTCCTGTGCCTGGAGGATTGGCAGACCCTGCTGGCTGGCCTGCAGTCAAGCAGCAGCTTCCGGAAATGGGCAGCCTTGCTGTGCAGCCTCGCAGCTTTGGCCGTCGTCCTGCGTGCCCTCTGCCGAGCCCACCGGAATCGCCAGCTGAACCGGGAGCGGGAGGCCCAGCGACGGGAATTTGAAGACTTTTTGCGTCATCAGAACGATGACGAAGAGTTGCCCCCAAATGCTTGCGTTGTCTGCTTGACCAGCCCACGCGAGTGCGTCTTGCTGCCCTGTGGCCACATCTGCTTGTGCTTTCACTGTTTCCAGGCCTTGCCCAACCCCTCCTGTCCCATCTGCCGGGGCCCCATAGACCGTGTGGTTCCACTCTATCAGGCCTAGTGAGGTGGCCTCGTATGCTTTCAGATGCCCCCAAGGCACCACTAGTGCAAGAAACAAGGACCCCCTTCGCTAGCTATACTAGAAACAAGCGTCCCAATTGTGGGTGCAGGGACATCTGATCCCTGGAGGCATGTGATCTCAGAGGACCCTCTCTTCAACCTCTGCACGGCCCCCAAATCCTCACTATTGGGGAGCGTGTCCAGAGTTGGTATCTCAGTGAAGGCTGCCTTGACCGTCCTTCCAGCTTTGCTACGCTAGAAGAGATACTGAGGAATCCTCCTGTGCTCTCCTGCAGTGCTGGGACTGCCACTCCCAGGATTCTCAGGCAGGCTCGGGGATTCTGGGAATTACAATCCAAACACATCTGGAGAGCACAGGGTTGGGAAAGGCTGAATTCATCTATTGTACAGGGAGTCACTAGGTTCCCAAGCCTCGGTAGGCAAACTTAAAGCAATAATCACTGTGAGAGTAGGAGGATCCTGCTGAAACGGTAGGTGGGGATTTTTTTTTACTGGAACTTGGGTAGCACTAATAGACAAACCGGGCTGGGTGGCCCTTGCTTCAGGATTTGAGCTCAAGGCACAGGAATACAGGACATAAATACCAACCCGGTTTTGGGTTCCCATTGGAAATGGCTGCGTTTAGTTTCATCACAGTATCTTTTAGCCCTTGTCCGGTTCTGCAATATTTCTAGTGACCTGCTTGTTTTAAATGTGGGGTGGGAGGGGTGAAGCTACAAGTTCCATGCCAACTATGAGCTTAGACTTCATCTTGGCACAAAGCTGGGGGTGTAGAACTACCTACCTTAACTTAGGGACTAGAGCGGGGTTTCTCAACCTTGGCAACTTTAAGATGTGTGGACTTCAACTCCCAGAATTCCCCAGCCAGCATGGCTGGCTGGGGAATTCTGGGAGTTGAAGTCCACACATCTTAAAGTTGCCAAGGTTGAGAAACCCTGGACTACAGTTTTAATCGGCAGGCAGGTGGGCCTTTGCAGAAGCTGAGATGGGGTTGGGGTCAAGCCATCTTGGTGCCATAGACGTTTCTAGCTGATACAGGCTAATTCAGCCTGGAGGACTAAGCCCTCAACTTTGCCAAAACAGTTCCTTTCAAATCAGGCCAGTACTGAATGGCAGATGGTGTTTAATCATGCAAGATTATGATTGGTGTTAATTACTAGTTCTGTGCGCATTCTGGAATCTTGCCTCTTTACACGCAAGTGTTGGAGGCAGAGGGCTGGTCCAGCTGGGGGTGACTGCCAGAGAGGCTGTTTAGCACATTCGGCAGACGCCCTGCTCACCACGAGGGCTGCTTCCCAACCCCTATTTTTTGTCATCAAGTTCTGGATGAGCTGCAGAAACTCACTTTGGGTTAGCCAGCTTCAGCCAGTCGAATGGATTGTTCTGCTTTGCGCTGTCTTCTGCAACCAAGCAGAACGCTGGGTGGCGTTCAGCGGACCTGCATGCTGGAAATGTGAAATCAAGATGTATTGATAAATTGGCAAATCCATCAAGGCTTGTCTTGTCTCGTTAATCTAAATACCAATAGGATGGAGGCTTAATAGGGAAGGAAAGACGGAGAGGAGATTCTGAAAGGCTGCAGCTTGTGTTTGGAACATTAGAAATAAACTCTGTAAGGGTTAGAGACAAAAGGGGCAAGGTTGGTTCCCCCAAAGGGGCCCAGAGATGATTGCATCGGCCAGAATGGTCTTCTGCTCTGTTAAAAATTCAAGGTTCAAAGTAGGCGTGAATCCCTATGGAGAGGCAAAGGGTAAGGTGAGGCAGCCGTTATGGGTCTGATTTTAGCCAGTGTGGTGTGGTGAACGCATCGGGCTAGAAAGTGGAAGACGGTGAGTTCGAGTCTCACCATAGGCACAAAGCCAGCTGGGTGACTTTGGCCCAGTCCCTCTCTCAGCTCTAGGAAGGGGGCAATGGGAAACCCCTTCCACAATCTTGTCAAGAAAATTACAGAGACTTGTCCAGGCAGTCGCCAAGGGTCAAGATTGTCTCAAAGGGACGCACAAAAAGAGGAGGAGGAGGAGGAGATCACTCACCATTGGTGTTCTCACAGCACATTAATCCTGGTTGGGTAAAATGCTTGAGCTTTTCCCAGTCATCTGATCTTTGCCTTACCTTAACTCTTTTATCCTACAGGCATGATCTGGATCCTCTACTCTGTGGCTCAGTTCACACAAAGTTTTCAATGTGGGTACAGAATGAATCCACTTTCACTGAACTATCAGTGAAAAACCTAGCCAAGTATCACCCTAACCCAAGTTAGGGCGTTGTGTGAATGCAGTTTCTAGGTGTTTGTATAACTGGATTAAATAATGCTGCATAAACTCAGCTGCCATGGGGCCTGTTCCTTCCAGCATAGGTGGTAGTGTATAAAGGGAGCATGAGAAAGCAGATAGAATGACAAGTTTGTACACTGGTCTGCATCAGGCCTGCATAACTGGTAAAGGGGAAAAGCCCACATTTATAAATCAAAAATCATCATAGGCCGCAAAGGAATACCTGGCCTGCGGATCAGCTGCTTGGCAGCTCACAGAGCAGCAACAACGGTGGAGCTGGTGGTGGTGAGGCTTGGGGCTGCTCAACGGCATGTTTTTTTTGGGGGGGGGGTCACAACTGTGAATTTATTTTTTAAAAAGTGCTGGCCAGGCACACAAAATCTGCTTGACAAGCCACATGCAATCCACAAACCGTGTGTTGTGAGGGCCTGGTCCATATCATAAAATCATTGAATAAACCATTGTTGGGTTCAAGCTGCCTGCCAGACTAGAAGTGAGTAACCGTAAGATACCTCTGCCCCTTTGGTGGCTTTTGAGCACTGAGCAGGCAAAGTCAAGTTTCTAAAATCTTTGGGTGGACAGCTCAAAATAGTGGTCATGTTCTCAACCATATTTCCTATAAACTTCAAGGGTAGTACATGTAAAAATGTGGCTCCTAGCCTTAAAAAGGGGCCCATTCCTGTCCTAAACTAAACTGGCTTATAAGACACCCTGGCTGGGTTCATATAATCTGGGTTCAGATGGCTTGAGTGGTTTACACCAGTGTTTCTCAACCTTAACAACTTGAAGATGTGTGGACTTCAACTCCCAGAATTCCCCAGCCAGCATGCTAGCTGGGGGATTCTGGGAGTTGAAGTCCACACATTTCAAAAGTTGCTAAGGTTGAGAAATACTGGTTTACACAGCCATTTGCTAGCTGGGGAATTCTAGGAGTTGAAGTCAAGATATTGGACCTACTCTGGTCATGTCCTTAACCCTATCTCCTATAAACATGAAGGGCAATTAATGTAAAGTTCACGCATCTTAAAGTTGAGAAGATTGACCAACAACGGTTTACACAGCCATTTGCTGCAACTTGGTTATTAACAGACTGAGTTTAATGCAGATGCCAGAGTGAGCTAAAATGCAGTTGAGTCATTTGTGGCTCAGCATATTGTATGAACCAAACACTTGCCTTACCGGTTTGTGTGAAGGTCTAATGTTTGTTTGTTCCAACCACTTGTGGTATGAACAGAGCGAAGGATCAACCTCACCAATCTGTTACCTTTATATATACTACCAGCCTGGAAAAAGAGTTTTGGCAATTCAGCTGCACAGATTTTCCCACCCAGCCACTGAGCTTTCTGCTGGTAAGAGAAAACTACTTAATTTTTATTTGACGTTTCATTAGCTTTTGGGACCTAATTTAGCCCTTTCAGGCAACCAGAGGCAAGATTAAGCAGCATTATGCAGCAGGCTTTGATGGTGATGTTACAAAAAATGCAGGCAAAATGGAAAGTGGTTTGAAGGAGCTGGGTGACTCAGCTTTCCGGTGGGTGGGAACTGCTCCTGCCCCCAGCTATCTCTGAAGCAAGCATTCAGCGCAGAGTTGACTCAGCACTTCACCCCTCTCTGCTTCAGCAAAAGAGCAACCTGCCGTCTGCAGCTTCATACCGACCATCTCGGTTCACCACATCAGTTCCCACCGTAGAAAGCCAGCTCTTATTTTATTGCTTATAGGCACGTTTCAAAATCGCCTCCAACCCGTCTGAAGCCTTCTTTTGTGGAAAAACGGGGAATAGATGAGACTGCAAATGCGCCTTGTAAGAGGGCCTTCCCACGACACGCTTCACTTGGTGGCTGAATTAACCCATTTTCTGGGGTTGCGTGTCTGTTGAAGTCTATACTAAGTGGCTGAATTTGCACTGTCTTGCTAACACACAGACACACATCAACTCAGCTCTTACAATCTGGTCGTCCCTTTGCTCCTGAACGATCACCTTGAGGTCGGAGGCAGCGCACGCCAGCACGCTGCAAGATTTCCTCCCCTTTCCGAGGGGAACCCTTGTTGCAGGAAGGGGCAGCAAATTTGGACTCTACCCCAATGTTTGCCAAGTACCCCCTCCCACCTGAGGTGGGAAAAGACACCCTGGGGAATATTTTAAGAAAGAAAGTCCATTGACGTGGGGCCCCGTTCAGCAGCTAATTGACTCTTGATGGGCAGGGCAGAACCCCAGAATTGGGATGGCGGATCTTCAAAGTGAGCTTGCCTGAGCTGCCTCAATCTCTTAAAAGTGCAGCAGAGTTTTCCTGCAGGGTCTTCTGGTGTAAATAGATTTTGTAGAAAGAAGCTGATGCAGTTTTCCAGCAGCAACAAAGAATTCTTTATAGCAGTGTTTCTCAACCTTGGGAACTTTAAGATGTGTGGACTTCAACTCCCAGAATTCCCCAGCCAGCATGGCTGGCTGGGGAATTCTGGGAGTTGAAGTCCACACATCTTAAAGTTCCCAAGGTTGAGAAACATTGCTTTACAGGTATCATAAGTCACTCACAGGCTAAAGCTAGGATGGGTTTTATAAATGGTTGAATGATAATCTGTTCTCTCTAGTTTATCTGGGGTTTCTAATTCCCAGTAGGATGTGTTTGCACAAGATATTAGGTGAAAATGGGGTTGGGAAGTTTGTGGACCTGCGTGATGTGGAAACCAGGTTCGGTCTTAGCAGGTTGTGTGAACCCGGATGTCATGTGAAGTCATCCTAGTTTATTTGTTTGGGGGTGGCATGTTATGTGAACACAGGGCTAGGTTTTATTAGGTGTAGGTGTAGAGTTTAATAGCAAATACGTTTTTCCAAAATCTCCAACAGGTAACCATGTTAGTCTGCTGTAGCAACAAGGATTGCTCTGTTAGGATAAATTAAAATAATTAAAAGCTGAATGTATTCCAACCTCATCTTTAGGTGGATGCAGTCCAAAAAAGCTTATGGCAAGGTAGATGATGATGATGATGATCGTTTTATTGCTTTTTCATTGCCAAGTTGTGTTTACACATTCCACTTCACCAGGTTGGCTGGACCTTGCAGCTGCATTCACACAACATGGGGAGCTCAGTTAGGGTTTGCTTTGCATAGCTTGGTTTTGTTTTGTTTGAGCTTCACATGTTATCCCAACCCAGCCTGTTTGGTTGGCTTATGGTTCCATGTCCTTGGAGGGTGGAGGGAGGCTGGTGTTACTTTTGGGGTGTTTGGAAACAGAAGGGACTAGCACTGTCAGTAGCCCAACATGTCAATGTCAGTTACCTCCAGCAGGGGGAGCCCGGGAGACAGATTTGGTGGGAAACAAGGAAGGAGGGGGCAAAGGGGTCCCCAATGCATCTTCATATATCAATCAGTGCCGTGGGAAAAATAGAAAGAAAGGGTAGAAGGTGCGTGGCTTAACAGTTTCAGAATTTCTTTAGTTGAGGAATTCAAGCTAAGAGTCATAACCATTCATGTAGGAAGGTGGATAAGATGAGAAGGGGAGGGGAGGGGAGAGGGGAGAAGAGAAGAGAAGAGAAGAGAAGAGAAGAGAAGAGAAGAGAAGAGAAGAGAAGAGAAGAGAAGAGAAGAGAAGAGAAGAGAAGAGAAGAGAAGAGAGTTGGTTCAACGAGATGGGTGGTGACCAATTTAATACATAAATAAAATATAAAAAATAAATAATAAGGTTTCCATTGGGCATTAAGATAACAAGGCCCAAATGTTGTTTGCTGCTTTGTGGTTTGTGAGATCATGTGCCAACAACCAATTACAATTTAGGATTCAAGACGTGGCCCTTGTTCCTTTTTTGCCTGCCAACAAGTTTTTGCCCCCAGTGAGTTTTCTGCACCAGTTCATTATGTCCCCTTATTTAGGCTATCTTGTGCTTTCTTACTCGCCAGATGGGTTAGGTTTATCAGTTGATGGTTAACAGTAGTATCTCTACAGATTTATGTGCCCACACTATAATCCCAAGAAGGATATAGCACCAGCTAAGTATATCTGCGGCAGGCAAGACATTTTCAGACATGAGATTTTAACACCAGGGGTAGGCAAAAAAGGAACAAGAAATCGTGGCTTAATGCAAAACATGTCCCAGGTCATGGGGCTGCAGGCTCGCGACTCAGGAAATGATTCACTGAATAGTGCAAGAGAATTGCTAGAAAATCCCAAAACTTCATTTTTTATCATGGCAGCATCTAACCAAGCTTGGCTGATCTCAAAAAGCTGAACAGGGTCAAACCTGGTTAGTCCTTGGAGAAGTGAGAAATACCAGGGTGGTAGGCTAGAAGTTTAAAAAAGAAAATTCCAGAAGGAAGCTGTGGAGTAGAAATGACTTGGTCTGACAAAAAAAAACTGCATGGGACTGTCTATAATGTTACCAGGCATCTTGCTAGACTCAAGGGAGACCCTGCCTTTTCTTATGTTTCTATTTTGCCTATAAAGTGGAATTATAAAAGGAAGCCAAAAGATTAGGCTATTTCTGGCTAGCTATCAAGCCCAAACTTTTCAGAAGCGCACAGCTCAGGGCACCCTTGTCACTGCAACGGCCTGAAAAGAGCACAATTATATGTCCCAGTACTAAAGTGGAAGAATCACTGCCTGTTGGCACAACACACTTAAGCAGATCATTTCAAGTAGCTGCATATGTATAATGGGCCAAGCCTGCTAATTTTAGATGGGGTGGGGTGGGGGCTTAACATCTTGTGCCCACCCAACGTGTTTCCTTACTTTATGGTTCAGTGAATTGTGCAAACCCAAGAAAAGGATGAATGAACTAGGATGAGGCTGAATATTGCCATTTATAAATCCCTCCCTTTAACCAGAGGGGAAGAAGTGTATTCTGAAAATAATTATACTGCTTCCATGCCATCTAAAAAGCTACAGTTAGCATGCCTAATCAAGGCACACAGATTTCTAGGGAATTGATCATTTGCAATATTGGATGGTCAGACCACAGGAGCACAAAGTTTAGCTCTAAACAGAGGTTAGTATGCAGAGGCGCTGGCTACACTTAGGCTGGCACAGCGTTTCTCAACCTTGACAACTTTAAGATGTCTGGACTTCAACTCCCAGAATCCCCTGGGCTGCAGAATTCCAGTCAACCACTAGATCTTTGCAGCTCAGATCCAAGGCCTCTGGATGTTGCTCTGAGGTGAAATGCAGCTCAGTCTTGGAAAAACAAAGTCAGCCATCCTGATGTAAAGGGATAGTGGGTGCCACGCACCACATCTCCCAAAGGCCAGATTTTTGCTTGATGCTTCAGAACCAAGTCTCAAGTTCCTCAATTCATGGATCTAGAAGTTTGGTTTCCAAAGCCAGATCAAGATGGATTGGCATTCTGGATCCAGCCCCATGTTCTCTCTGCCCTGCTGTTGCTGCTTGGGATGTTGGGGGGGGGGGCATGCACTTTCTCTTCCCCACCCCCAGCTGCCAAAGAGGACTTGTCTTGAGCAACAAGGCACAACTGCTGGGCTCCTTCTCCAGGTTTCTATGGCAACCACACACTCCCCATCGGGTGCTGTCCTCCTTGATCAGTCACATTGCTTTGGCACCTCGGTTGCCTTGGAGATGCATCCCTGGGTGTGTTGCACATCCACAGCTCATGTGGGGTTTTGTTTTGTTGGGGAGGGGGAGGGAAACGTTCTTGGGAAGGCCTGGAGGGGAGGGAGGGGTTGAGGAGAACAAAGGAAAGGTTTTCTGCAGAATGAGCCAAAGTCACTCACGAGAGCGGGTTTCCCCTCTCCTGATCCAAAGAGAGCAAGCAGTTGTCCTAGGATTTTGTAGCTTCTTTTTGTGGTTCCTGTCGTCTTCCCCGACTCCCTGAGTAGCTGCACACCCAGCGGAGGGACCTTGGAAGAGGGAGCACGGTTGGATAATGACACCCAAGAAATTGAATGCCGTAAACTTGGTTCACAAAGCACGGTTACGTCTATGCAGCATACAATGCTCAAAGTAATATGTCAAACAGTGGTTGGACACCATGGCCTGGTTCCCCTAAGATGCTGACACAATAGTCAAGTTCCTACAAAATGCCGAGCCACTATTTGTAAAAAGGTAAAATCTCCTTCAAGTCAAGCTCTGATGGTTTAGGATGGCAACTATATGAAGGTGGTTTGGGTTTGTCTTCTGGGATTTTTCTCCTCCCAGTTTAGTCTACAGCCAAGTATTGTCCAGGGCCAACCTTTCTGCATAACTTTTTCAGATTAGCCAAGGAGGACTAGATGCTAACCCTAACTGGGTAAATCTTTAGCTACCCAGCCCCCTTTGGGCCCAGGCAATGTGGATCTTTATATTTCCAAGGTAAATTTCCAACAGGGTATTGATAGGGCAGCCTACCCAATCTGAGTTTGAACCTCAACTCCCAGAATTCTCAGCAATAGATAAACCAGCTGGGGATTTCTAGGGCTGGTTTGTCACAACACATTTAACCAACTCAATGACAAACTTAGCATTAGAATTCACATGTTCTACTAAGTTTGGCTAGTATTCACCTTGGCTCGTGGTATGCGTGTGTAGTACAAACTCAGTCTGTTTAGATAGTTTATGATTCAATGTCTTGTGCAAATCCATAAGACAGTTTACATCCAGATTAAATGTGCTGTGGAAATCCAACATAGAAGCTGAGGTCTGCACATCTGAAGGCACCCAAGTTGGAGAATACTGTACTGGGGTGATCAAGGTGTGCATGGAAAAGAAGGCCATATCGATAGAAGCAGTCTTGAAAATATATATCTTTGGTGGAGTTAAAAGGCTTGCTTATTTAGCCCAGGATTTTCTCCTACAAGTGACAGCTTCTCTCTTCATCCTTTGTCTCTAAGTTTCAAGGAATAAATTTGGAGCCTTTTCCATTCAAATCATTGACCCCTGAGTGATGGCCTCTTTCCCAGGTTTGGCTTTCAGAGGCTGGGATCAAAGGTCACACTGGCTCCCAGCCTAGTGATGTACCCCCAAAGCCCCCCATAATTTTACTGGCCACTTTGGAGAACTAAAGGAAACATGGGTAGTTGAGTATTGCTAGAGCAACAGCAATATGTTCCTTCCTTCAGCCAGTTCTAGTAGCCGCTGGTTCTTTTTGGTATCAGCTAAATCAGCCAGTCTAGTGGTTAAGGCATCAGGCTAGAAACAGTGAGACCCTGAGTTCTAGTCCTGCCTTAGGCACAAAGCTGGGTGAACCTGGGCCAGTCATTCTCCCTCAGCCCTAGGAAGGAGGCAAGAGCAAACCACTTCCAAAAATCTTGCCAAGAAAACTGCAGGGACTTGTCCAGGCAGTTGCCAGGAGTCAACACTGACTTGAAGGCACTAAAAAAAAGTTCAGAAATGAATTCATTGATTTAAGTAATATTAGTACACTGCTGGTCACAAATGGCTTTGGAAATCCTCCAGCCAATTTGTGGGGAGAGAAATTGGGTGGAGGGTTACTCCAGGGGAAATGTTCTTCTCGTCGGCAGAAATACTGAAACCAAATTCTCATGCATCCAATGGAAAAGCGAATCGAGACGGAAAAATCACAGGAGGTTTTCTCTGCCCGGCACAACATCAGCACCATTTAAGCCACCATGCGGAGAAGCCCAAAAGAAGCAAATTATGACTTTCCCATGGAGTTGTGTGCTGCCTCTGAGAAACAAAAGGAAACAGCTGGGATAAGCCTCTGAAAGCTTAAACATTTCCACAAAAATTACTAATCCATTCAATTGCCGAAAGACAGGAAGGCAACAAATCCTCCCCCTTCAGCGATGTTATTCCAGTAATGCTTCCTCCTTGCAATCCTCATCATTCAACCTTAAAATAAATTTTTAAAAATGCCCCCCGTCCGGCACCCCAAATTTACCAATCCCACATGATCCAATGTCAGCAACCATAGAGATTAGGAAGAGCTTCTTCTGGTGACCCACCTAGTGTGAGTAAAGGATCAAATTCAGTCAACCCATTTCCTAATCTGATGCACTCCTGATCTATAATTCCCATTTCTCCAGCAAATGCTCTTGATAGCCCACCTGTCTGAAGGACACCAGCTGTAATGCTACATATTCCACTGTTAAACACTGAAACTTTTTTCCACGAGTAAGCTGCATGTGAGATTCCCCCCCCCCAAATGTATAACTCCCAAAGGAGAAGAAAGCCCCAGTGCATTGTATTGTATTGTATTGATTTCACAGTTTTTGTAATCTACTCTAATCCCAAAGGTCTCTGGGCAGCTAAGAACGACATCAAGCAGAGACGAACACATTAAAAAATAGAAACGGAAAGGAAAAACACAGCAGCAAAATCTGGGATGGCCATCCTTAATCACCCCTGGCTGAAGGCATGTTGAAAGAGTACTTTTTAATTTAGCCCAGAGTTGTTTGGGGAGAAACTGGATTATATTTATATTGATAAATATATAGTTGAGTAAATAGTTTTCTAGAACTGAGTCATGTTAGAGCAGCCCAGACCTCTTGGAAAAGGGGGAATTGTAAACCATAAGGAAATGTTTCCAGAGAACAGTGTTGTGTTTGATGTGGTGACATTTTTTTATTGATTGCTTGATTAGCACTGTATTTTAAAGCTTCTGTGCTTAAACTATGACTAAAGTATCTCAACAAAGACAGAAAACAGAGTCTCACTGTGCCAAAAGGCAGTGATGTCTCTGAATCAATTAAAGTGCAATCCAGAGGGAGAAAAGCGAAGCCTGAACATTTTCAGACGGAAAAGTCCCCCCCACAAACACATTCTTTCTCCAGTCCATGTGAATCATCCTTCCTTCTCAAATCCATCTGCCTCTTCCCTTGGTTCCATCTAAAATGGTGCCCCAGATGTCTAGGCTGCAGGATCCCATCCCAACTTCTCCAGCAGAACTTGGGATAGCATCAGAAGGAGACTCTCTCTTTGCTTCATAGGTGACACGTTTTGGGGAGAGATATTTCAGGAAGAAGACCGGCACCAGATGGGAAAAGTGCTGCTTGACTGTCAGGAACAGGTGGAAAACACCTGATGTGTGAAAGTGAGGGGGAGAGAAAGGTGAGATCGCTTTTACCTGCCTCTAGTGTTTGCCTATGTGCCTTCAGTATAAGCGATGCAATTTGGCGTGGGGTGTCATTAAATATTCAGAATATACAGTTCAGTTCAGAGCTCCCCCCCCCCACCTTTTCTTCCGAGCCAGCTGTCAGATGAACTGTATTTCCTGCTCAGAAAAATTAAAAACAACCTGTCAGATTGGGATGGGAGGACTCAGCAAGTTCTAATTTCTACCAGGACTTCTGCAGGGGTGGTTGGATTCAAAGGTGCCCACTTTGGAGGGTAACATGCATCGCTGTCCAAGTGCATGGAGAGAGGAGAGGCCTCCCTCAGGCAAGGCTGAAATCAGCCTGGGTGAAAGGCAGCGTTCCCTTCGCTCTGCCAGGGAGAATTTCTTAGCAGAGTGTGAATTCTAGCTGCATATTTTTCACTTGAGGCCGATCCCATTATCTGTTGACTCACATGTGTGAATCTAACCTCAGAATGCAGCGTTTCTCAGTGCCATCTGTTCACACATTCAACTTCGAGCCATCGAGGGTAGAGGAATCAAGTGATGCGTGAGGCATGTGTGAATTGCCACAAGTTAGACCTTGCCTGGCTCCACGGAGAGCGAAGCTCGTCTTTAAGCAGGAGATCCTTTGTTTGTTTTTTAGCAGGCCCAGCTCTGAAGGCATCGCTGCTTCACCCTGTCCTGACTCCTTGCACACACCTCCCCCTCCTTCGCGCTTGTGAAAGCACCAACCTACTTCTCTCCTTCCACTTTTCAACCCCCAATGCATCTGGCTGTTTGCAAGTGCTCCGGCCCTCCGTTGCCAGGGCGACGAGAGTTATGGTGACAGACAAAGAGATGTTGGCTGATGAATATGAATGAGCCGAGCAGGTTCAGAGCAGAAACATGACCTGTTCGGTAGGGAGGTTGAGACGGCTCCGGGGGCAAAGTTGGGTCAGTATTTTGAAGAAGTGACTTTACAAGTCTGGCATCTCACCTGCAGGTATAAGGTGAGCTGTGGGTCAGTTCAGGTAAACATGAGGGATCCTGCTGGGTCACTCATCTGTTCAAGAACTGGATATCTAATGACTCATTTCCAAACGTACAAAGTGGTTGCGTTGGCCTCTTTACATTTGAAATGAACCGAGGGCCTTTCCCTTTGGGGTGTTAGAAATCCATTTGACCCATTGACTGGGTTCACACAACATGTTTAGCTGTGTCAGGGAAAGAAGGAGCAGATGCATTAACACAGTCAGATAAGCTTGGGTAGAGTCAATTTTGATTAGTATTTTTGGGGCTTCATGCGCTGAAATAATCCACCCCCCCTTTGATTAGTTTATAGTTCAGTGTAATGTGTGAACCCCAAAAATGAGGTAATTTAGTAAGCATCTTAAGCATGTTGTGTGAATGCCGTTGTGGATGCTATTTTACACCAATATTCTGATTTCAGTCTGAACCCACCCAGTGATGTTCAGAAAGAACAATTACTCTAAAGTAATCCTGTGGCATTTGGATATCTTAGAAAGACCAGCTATGAGTCCCTTCTCTGACCAAGGTTCAGGGGCTTGGATAAGGTGACAGGCCTTCTCTGAGGCAGCCCCTACATTATGGAATCTGTTATCTCCAGGGATTCACATGGTACCCTTCCTTCCTGTATTCAGGAAGATAGCAAAAACCTTTCTTTTTCAGCAAGTTTTTAGCTCCAGCTGATTGGCTTACAGGCATTCCTCTATATCTGTACATTGCTATGGGATTTCTAACAGATTGTTATTTTATTTTTGCATTATTTCTGTTCTGTTTCACTTTTTTGTAACAGGGGCAGTTAATAAACAGGAAGGAAGGAAGGAAGGAAGGAAGGTCCCAGGGAGCCCATATGTAAAATCAGTCACCAAAGAAAAATCACTAAAGCAATCTTTGTGAGCTGGGAAGTTGCCGCATCCAGGAGCAGCTTAGGATAGTAGAAAAAAATTGGGCCTGCTCAAGGATGTGCAAAAGGGGAGGAAAATGGGAACACAGTTTTCAATCTGAACCACTTTTGTTGTGGTGCAGACCCAAGTGGTGACTGTTCTCTCAAATCAGAGTTGGCAGCTGTAGTGGACCTTTGGAGTCACTTAGCTTGCAGTGGTGCTGCAGTGGCCTTTTTTGTGGGACAGTTGAGGACAGGGTAGACATTTTTCCTGGGTCAATGAGCCCATTTGGAACACTATCACGTGTCATAGATGCTTTCACAAAATGGCCGTCATGGGGACTTGCTTCTTTCCAAGATGGCTATTATGGGGGAGATTCTGATGGTCACACACACCAAAGCATTTATCAGAAGGCAACTCCCAACTATTTTTAGTAGCAAAGAATGCCAGAGGGTCTTTTGTGGTAACCAGGGGTATTTTTGTAAAGACAATATTAGAGGCTGCACGCTGCTTTGCAGAGACTTTAAAAAACAACAAAGGTCAAGTGGAACAGAGAGCTTGGCAGGTGTCAAGGGAGGGATCCCCAGCGCATTGGAAGCAACATTAAATTACACTATTACATTTTTGGAAGAACAATATAAGGTTTGGCAGTTCATGATGATTGGGGCAGGGGGGAAATAAAAGATGCTATGACTCCCCTTGCCTCCCATCAAGGCAGTCCAGCTGTCAGGCTTGCATCCAGATGTTGGTCTCCAAGAAGAACAATACTTGGTTTGGGAAAAATACTAATAGGTCGGCCTTCTCCAACTTGATGCTGTCTTAGAATTTCCAGTCTAAAGATTTCTCAGGTTCTGGCATTCATCTTCCCCTTCAGATGACTCAGATTACATCTCCCAGAAGTAGCCACTGGTGGTGTTCATGAAGTACATTTAACCAGATGGGAAAGGCCTATCAGAAGTATCTGTACAACATACTAAACCTGGTTAGGGTTGCTGTTTTTTGGGGGAAGGAGCTTAGTGTGTCATGCAGGCTTAGCCTGTTTGCTTTCTTTATGGTTCAGTATATTATGCAAACCCACAAAATAGTTAATTCAGCAATCAAATTAAATGTTTTGTGTCAACTCAGTCAGAAAGTTGAATGTGTTGTGTGAATATAGCCATGAGTCAAACCACTGATCTACATAACCTGGAGATTATCTGCAAAATTGGCAATAGGTGGTTCTAGATCTCAGGTGGAGGTCTTCCCTCTGCTGCTAAAAGTATAGTAATAGAAGACTTTCAAGACTGAGCCTGGATTCTTTCTTTTTGCTTCAGAGCATATGAGAATTTATGGCATGGGATGAGACAGAGAGAGAGAAAATGCAAGAACTGGAGATAGGTGAGAATCTGGACACCATATCTACATTTGCACCACAGTTTTTCCTCCCATTCATCTTCCCAACATTTTGTTTGTCTTGCCTGTTGAAGTTTATGACTTCCTTGGTAGAACTAGAAAGGTGAATTACAAACTCAGTACACTTTTAAAAATGAAATAAAAGAATACCTTCAGAATGGATCATTCAACAAACTGCTAGGTGATGGCCTGGTCCTACTGAAAGCATCCACTTCTGGATCACCTCTCTTCTACTATGTCTCCTTTGATCCTTCCCTTGAATCCAGGTCCGGCCATGCTTATCATTTCACACAAGCATAATAGGAGGGTTAGAGATGCCTTCAAGAGAATTGGCCTACAGCCACCTTCCCCAACTTGGCAACTCTAAATGTGTCACATTGCAATTCCCATTAACCACTGGACATGCTACAGATTAGAGGGCATCAGAATGGGAACACTGCTCCATCACCTTTCTGTCTGGATCTATGTCATAAAGTCCTCAAGGCATCCCTTTTTCCTGGCTAATTTAAATGATCCCTCTTGATTCCTACAGCACCTTCTCACTCTTTGCTGCTTCACAAGTGGGTTACAGCACTCAAGGGTGGAGCTTCTGACCGTTGGCAGGCTATGATCTGAATGCTCTAATTTGTCTGTCATCCAGAGAACAAGAGGCAGCCTATGATGCAGGGAAGACAGCTGGGTGGTTGCAGAAGATATATTGTTCTTCATATTCAAGGTACCATGTGTGATTTGAGAAGGATCAGAGAGAAAGGGAAAAATAACAGGCTGTGCCTAATTAGAAAGAATGAGATAAAACACAGAGGGAGGTGGACTCTGTTCCTGTAACAATGTTGCTACTGAATCAGAGATGGACCATTAGACCCAACTATCTTTAGTGGGTGATATTGAGTTGGTGCCATCTACATCTTTATGCAGAATAAGATCATCTGGTTAATTTGTTCTCTTAGTTTTCTGAAGCTCCAGACCCATCCAACATGGCTTCCTGTTGCTTTAGTCCAGATCAGATTCCAGTTGCTATGTTCACACTTAATTGCAAGGATGCCCCATGGTAGTTTGTTATCTGCAGGAAAGGATAGGATGGAGTCTTCATTCCGCTGGTTGGACTGGCTACATAATGTGGCATCTATAGGTTGGTCCACCTTCACTGAGAGTACAGGGTCCTTTAACACAGCAAGGGCTAAGCAGCGAGATACATCCAACCTTGTTCATCAACCCTTTACAGCTGCTTTGCTTCCTTCTGCTGCCTGAGAAGATGGGTGCTTCAACCTATGTAATGGTAGGGCAGGCCCTGTTTAATGGTCGTAAGCTTGGAGTTTTCCTTTCTGTTATCTTAGTCCCCTTGGTCTGTTTGCTTCAGTCTGGATGCTGTCTTCAGTGATTTCATGGTTCCTTAAGTTCTCAGCCCTGTAGCACTCATCAGATCAGTCCAGGAAGCCCACTTCCAAAGGGTTTTCTTGCAAAGGAACTTGGACTTTGCTTTTCATGAGCACAGAAAATCAAGTGTAGAAAAAGCAGGTTGGGAGCATAGAAATGTAGGTGTGCCTTAAATTCTGCTACTTAGATGGCTGCATTGACTTTCTGTATTTGTCTACTCCATGTAGCAGTTTATTCCACTTATACCCCATCTTTTTCCCCAAAGAGCACTTATTGGTATTCCCATTTTCACTCAAAAGGTAACTTAGACTGAGAGACTGACAACATCTGTGTTTCATATTTAAGCCATGCTTTGGTTAAACCACTGTTTGTTGAATAAACCATAATGTCTGGATTCACACATGGTGCTAAGGTGCTGTCAGCTAGAAATCAGCGAGCTGAGTTTGCCATGCCAGAAGCCAAGTAAACTGCATACTGTAGTGGCTGAACCACATAAACTCAGCCTTTCACTGGCCCAAGATTGCTTATCCAGTGAGCTTTAAACTTGGGCAAGCTTTTGAAATTTTGAACCAGTTACATCGTTGGAACACACTGCAGTTGGCTTCACACAACCCATGTGAACCAGGTCAGTCAAAAACATTGTGGCTGCATTCACACAAGATGCTAAGTTTGATTAGTGTTCAACTTGGTTGGTTTGTTTTTGGCTTAGTGAATTGTGCAAACCCAGCCCATGGGTGGATCTATTGTGGCACTGTGTGAACTCAGACAATGAGTGAATTCAATATCCAGGTGAAGTGCGTTGTGTGAATTCAGCCACTCTAATATAGTATGGAAGATTAGCCCTGCTTGTTTGTTCTGTTTTTTACGTCCATTGCATCCATTTCACTCTTGCAAAGGAATGTCTGCATAAATGCTACCTCTCTGAAAATCATCCCACAGTCCGTTTCAATCCCTGATGGGGACTAACGTGTTCTCCAGTTTTTTGGAATGGCTCTTCATATGTCTCCCCTTTTCTGGTCTCTTCTCTCCTGCCTCCAGCTGCAGTGGTGGCAGCATCAGGCCTCATTCCAGGAGGTCAAGTGGTGGAGGGAGGCTCAGAGCCGCACTCTCATTCAAGAGATTTTATGAATAAAAATGGGCCATGGGCCATGGGCCATGGGCCATGTGCTGGCCTGGCTTTTCAATGGATAGACTCCGAGTTTTAGAGGAGGGCTCTGACAAGCTTGACTGTGCCAATTGCCACAGATGCAGATCTTGGCATAAAGGAGGCTCATACAGAAGAGAGTGGAAAACAAACAGAGAGACCCATTCACTGCCGTGCTTGCTCTCTCTTCTACCCTGAGTCTTGTGTGCACATACTTCTAATTATCCCGTTCAATATGTATGCCACTCACAGGCATTACCCTAGCCTTCTACAGACTAGCCCTCTCCAGACATATTGGGGACTGCAATACTCAGAATCCTCTGCCAGCCCCAATGCATCTGGAAGCTTCCTCCTGGGGGAGGGTGGCACACCCTATTAGGAATGTGCTGAGGTGGGTAGATGGCACTTCCCTATTAAAAGACATTGTATGGTGGTGAGTACCAGTTCTGGGAGGAAAGACTTGGTTTTGTAACTTGCTTGTGGGATTTCTGGGAACACTGTGGGGCGGGGGGTGTGGGGAGCCTGAACTCTTATATTCTGCTTCTGTTCTTCCTCAGTTTGCATTGATGCTTTCCATGAATGAACTCTTACAGCTCCCCAAAATTGAGGTTCCGTTTCAGCAAAATGGGTCACCTCTACTTGTCGGGCACAGCTTCTTCTCCTGGCCTCTCCTTGGCCCTCGTAATCCTGTTGCTGAGATAGACTCTCTAAACCAGTGCTTTTCAACCTTGGGAACTTTAAGATGTGTGGACTTCAACACCCAGAATCCCCCAGCCAGCTTGGCTGGCTGGGGGTTTCTGGGCATTGAAGTCCACACATCTTAAAGTTCCCAAGGTTGAAAAACACTGCTCTAAACAGTTGTGTTGCACAGAAGCGAGGAAACCATGAGTTCTTCATCACCACCAAAATGAGACAGTCCCCATGACTGCCTTGCAGCTTCCTCACTCACCTGCCCCAAAGAGTCATGTGGCACCTTGATCCATAGGCTGGGTCTCCACAAGGTGCTAAACATCTAAACCACACAGCTTTAAAAAGCATAACCTAGCAGATTGCACGGACCCAGCAAGTGAATAGTATAGAACCTTAGGCTAGATTCACCCAGAATGATTTAACCTGATTACCAAATTATTAGGGGTTGGCTTTATTTATTTTCTAATTGAATTGGTATGCTACCAAATCCTTCAAGACTCCTGGAAGCTTTCAAAACTAATTATTAAAAAAGGAAGACTTAAACCATGCTTGCTAATCATCCAAAGCAACCCTACCAACTCCAAGCAGTAACATAAAATGCAAACTGGCTTATTTGTACCCTGAACTATAAACTAACAAGCGGGTTGGATTTGCTCAGCTCTTTAATTCTTAGTCAGTTGACACAGTTCGAACTAATCAGGCTTGTGTCATGTGTGTACAGTCACCAGGTCTTCAGTTGACCCAGTTATGTGAATGCTGGAAATTCACCTTAGGCAAACATGCTTAACTGGGTTAGTGAAGTAGCCCATTAGGGGGTTCACACAATACACTAAACCATGACTAACTAATTGGGCTGGGTTTGTACTACATGGTAACAGCACAAAAAGACAAAGCACCTAATCAAGTTTGATACTAACCAAGCTTAGCATGTTATTCAAATGCATCTGCTAGGTCTTGACCTGACCTTATTAAGCATGTGTGAATACAGCAACAGAGTTGGGAGGGCTTGTGAGATACCCCTTGCTCAGTGCAGGAACGGATTTCAAAACACCCCAACTAATGTTTGTCCTGGATCTCCTTCAACCCATCCGGTGAAGGGGAGGGGGGTCATTTCCACCCTAGATAATTACTTCCACCATCAAACTGCTCTTATTGGCTGGATGAGTCTCAAAATTTGCCTTTATTCCATATCTTGCCTTTTGGAATAATAAAGAACAGGCCTTGCCATGTCTTTATTTACAACATTCTTTAAACACCTTCCAGAAGATATTTTACAGGTATTTAAAGATGATCATCCTCTCTCTCCTCTTCCTCTGCCTCCTCCTTCTTCCACGGCCAGACGTTCCCAGTTCCTGCAGTATCTATCTCCTTAGGGCGCAGCTTCTAGTTCCCCCACCCCGCTCCATCTTAATTGTCCTTCCAATTACTCTGCTTTTTAAACTGAGCACTCAAGGTGGGCTCTGTGCAAAGCAGAATACGAATAGAAATAGCACCAGCCGATTCACTGTTCACCGTGGCCCAGTTTGCTACGCCCTCACGGGGGGTTTGTTCCCTGCCGTTCCTATTCCAGGAACGGGATAATGCTCTCCATGTTCGACTTCTCCACACGCAGCAGCCTTCCCTGTCTACCTCTCACCCACTTGACCCCCCTTGCACACTTCCCAAATCCTCTCACACACCAGCATTCCCCTCTCTTCCCTCTGGGTCCGTGCCCAGCTGACAACGATGCAAGCGGGATCAGAACAGTAACCGGCGCGGCGGTCTTGGGGGAGACTGAGCGAAATTTCTCTACGCAGCTCGCCGACGGAGCGGCAGCGCGCTCGGGAGCTAGCCATGGTGCTGAATATTAATTCAGCCCGTTTGCGCCAAAGGTACCTTCTCGGCAAAGCTGCGAAGTTACTTCCGCTTGGTTGGGAGATGACTTGGAAGTGGGGAGGATGCCGGGGCGGGGCGGGGGAGGGGGAGAGGAGCGGCCAACCCCCCTCCCTAGCACTCATTGAGAAAAAGCTCCAGCAACACCCCCTCCTGCTGTCTCTGCGACATCAACATCCCATTGCAGGGAGCAGAGAAGCCAAAGGAAGCCAGACTCAAAGAGGTTATGCAAGACAACGGAAACCGAGAACATGACAATGCCTTACCTGGTTCCTCGGAAACTCTCACCAGGTGAGGAGCTCCAGGGGCTCCCCAGGAACCTGCATCAGTCCCTTTGTCACGCTGTATAAAGTGCAATTCTGCTTTCTTTGGGTTTGCTCGCTGAACCCTTTCTCAGGGTGCAGAAAAAAATGTCATTGCTCTAAGAAGCCTGCAGTCTAACATTTGGCACAGGAGACAATGCAAAGGAAGTGGAGGCACAGAGAAAAAGGGAAGAATGGTTACAATATACTGACACAATACCCTGAATTAGCTCAGTTCAAACCTAGCTGTGGCATTCACACAGGACATGCCGCTTAGTTGGCTTTAACCTTGGTCTTTGTGTCTTTCACATGTTGTGTGGACTAAGCCCACTTTGTTAATTCAAGTTTCGGTGTATTGTGTGAACCCAGAAAATGTTTCAGTCAGCATCCTTGTAATGCATGCTGTGAGAATGCAGCCAATAGGTGATTGTTTTGTTTACATACAGTTTACAGTTTATGCATAATCACAGTATGGCAACCTTCTCCCATCCTGGTGCTTTCTGGGTGTCAATCAGTCCTTCTCCAGCCCATATGGCTAATACTCCTGGGGCTTGGGGACAATAGGATCTGTAATCTAATGCATCTGGATGGCCCCAGGTTAGGACAAGCTGCAGTAGGATATGTGAAGTAGGCTTCTTAGGAAATGCCAGTTTTGTACAAAGCCTAATGGCTTCCTGACAATCTGGAGGTCAGTGCTAAAGTACATGGAAAAATCTTTACAGAAGACGTTTTCATTATTCCTCAACTCATGTTTTTTTAATCCTTACAACTGGGAACCAGTCACCTGCTGGAGGAGATGGGAGGCATACAAATTTAATAAACAAACAAACAAACTTGGTCATTGGTTCTGTTGGAAAGGCACGAGGACTTTCCTTATCATTCATTCATTCATTCTTTGGATGCTACAGAACTATCTGGTGCTTTATTCTCTTATTTGTTTTGGCCTATCGTAACAGTGCATTGTTATTTTAAAGAGAAAAAGAAGAGGTTGAAGTTGTCTTACTTAAAATGGTCCAATGGATTGATGTCCCAACTGGTTGTTTGCATCAATATTCTGCACCTGTAATGATGGACTATCAGATTTAATTGGTGCTGACAGGTTCTGTAAAACAGTGCTAAGCAAATAATAGCTTGAAATTTCTATGGATGCTCTTTGTTTTACTCCCAATTGTCTAACAGGAATAATAACTGATAAAATAGTGTTCTTGCTCAATGTGTATGTGTGTGCTTATGCACACACCTCTTGGTGTATAGAGAGAGGGGGATACTTATGGTGCAAGCTCTAGCTATCTGTTTAATTTTAGGATCAATGTATTGGATGACCTCAGAAATATGGTTAATTCAGTAAGCAGATTAAGCATGTTGTGTGGAGGCAGCCACAGAGTAGACACAAGGTAATGGTCAAATGATAGATAGGTAAAGTGGAGATTAGATAGACCAAGAGAGACTTGAGCTCTTGAGAAGAGAAGGAACCCAGAGAACTGCAAAAAGGCTTAAGAGCAGAGGGGAGAAGGCTGACCCACTATAGCTGCAGAGGCAGCAGCCAGAAATGAGACAATGATCGATAAGAGAAGAGAAGCTCCAAGGAAGGAAAAGATCAGTAAAAGCAACAAGGGCAGACAGGAAGAGACTGCTTAGATGCAGAGGCATAAATAAGCCATCAGTGATCACACTGTCTTTCATCCCACACAGTGCACTGAATTAAGATCATAGAATCAGGCCCAACTCATCAGGAGACAGACAATCAAGGGGTGACAAAGCAAGCAGTGAATGTGCAAGTGGAGTGGGGAGTGGGTGGGAGAACAAGCCATTGTTAGCTCTGCTGTCATTTCCAATGTCACCCCTGCAGTTTAGGTCTGCCTCTCCCAATTTGGAAATCAACCCGTCAGCAACCTTCAGTGCCTGGGAATGGGTGTGTGTCTATGTAGATCTGGGTGACACCAATCAGGGGAGATTAACCTACACTGAAAGCTGCTTAGATTGTGTTGTCTTCTTTGGTTGCCTTCACACAACATGCATACCAAAGTTAAGTGAAGATATACCGAAAGAAGCCTTTTTCTGGTTGGCACAACACATTATTTGCTTCTTAATTAGTTATTCTGGGGACTGGCTTAGCACGTTGCAGGAATCCAGTCCATTGGAATTGTGGATTATTCCTTGTATTAGGTGGATCCAGAAAATGGGTTCATTCAGGAGCCAGTTGTGTAAACATGGCCAATATGTCACAGTTTTCTCCAATCTGGTACCTTCCACATATGTTCAGACTACATTCCCCAGATTGCCAGCAGTTGAGAAGCCATCCAATAAATTTGCAACAACATACTTGGCCTGCAGGCCTGCAGTTATTTTCATGTGGTTATGTTCAATAAAGGAATATGGAAGAGAAAGAAAATGAAGAACACAGGTTGGCCAGAGCCACTAAGGGCCACGTTGGTTACATTTGCTCTTCTGGTATCTTTTTATTTCTTATTTATTTTATTTATCAAATTTCTATGGCCCCCCATCTCACAAGAAGTGACTCTGGGTGGCATACAGCAAAAGAGTATAAAACAATAAACATGTCAAACAATTTCATACTAAAAAAAACACACACAAGAGATTCGATCAGCTACGGAGCCTTTTCAAGATCTCATATCTGAACTGACCTCAGCGGCAGAAGACCTGGGTTACATCTTCCAGACATTGCTGCTTGACATCCTACAGTTTTCATGGCGTAGGTAGTGAACTCCATATTTCTGATGCCTGTCAGCTTGCTGGAGTAGGATCTCTTATCACCCTTACACACTGTTCTCTCTGCGTCAAGGTGATGCAGATGTTAATTATGTTTCTCTTAAAAACCAGCAGAGGAGCAACTGCAACGCAGAGAAAGAAGCTCATTGCCTACCCCCACCCTGGGAGCCATTAGGTTAAAAAAAAAAAAATGAATGGATGGGGGGTGGAACGTATATGTTGTGTGATTTCTTCCCAACTTAAAAATATATCGGATCTGAGGGGGGAAAAACTTTTAACTGAAGTATTCCTTAATTGAACATAACCACATGCAAAGAACTGCAGACCTGCCCAAACTATGTTGTTGCAAATGTACTGGCTGGCTTCACACAACCGGCTTAACCAGTTAATTAACCAGTATTTGCACAAGAATGCTTAGAGCAATTGGTTTTACCCTTGCATGTTCTTTTTATTTATTTGCTTTCTTGTGGCTCAGAGAATTTCTTATTTTAACCCACTTGGTTAGAAGAGAGTTCAACGCACTGGGAAAATCCAGAAAACAAGCTAATTCAGTAACCAGATGAAGTGTGTTGGGAACATTTAAGGCACATCACATGGCATTACTAAAATAAAGAAATCAGCAAGCAAGTTTTCACCCAACATTTGACAAAAGGGACAGAAACAGGAATATCTATAGTGACTAGCACTCCCCTCCATGCTCATGGGCATGGAGGGGGGTGTTAGTCACTATAGATCAGTGTTGTCCAAACTTGGCCACTTTAAGATGAGTGGACTTCAACTCCCAGAATTCTGGGAGTTGAAGTCCACTCATCTTAAAGTGGCCAAGTTTGGACAACACTGCTATAGATATTCCTATTCCTGTTTCTGTCCCTTTTGTCAAATGTTACCCCAGTGTAGAGACAGTATAGAGTTGGAAACAATCTTTGAGGCCTACCAGTCCAACCCCTACTCAGTACAGGAAGCCACTAAACTATCTTCAAAGTCCAACCACCAGTTTGAAAACTTCTAGTGGTTGCATGAGGAGGAATTCACCCAACATTTGCATTCCTTAACAGTTACCATCAGGAGATTCCTTCTAATGTTCCAGCTGAATCTTCTTTCTTTTCATTTCAGCCATCTGTCTTTGTGTCATCCTCAGTTTCAACAGACTTGTTCTGTCACCACTTGCCTATGACAGCTTTTTAGATATTTATGGATCACCATCATTTCTCCCTTAGCCTTCTCTTGGGCAATCCCAATCTGTTTAATCATTCCTGATAGTGCTGGGCTTCCTTCTGAACCTGCTCCAGATTCTCCATACCCCTTTTCAAGTGTGGTGCCCAGAACTGGATATAATAGTCCACACGCAGTCTAACCAACACAGGAGCCTGGAGTAGCCCTTAATCTTGAAGGACTTCCATTGGGAATCTGTGAGAGAACATTGCCCTCCTGCCTTCTTTTCCATTATTCCACCAGGGATTTATTCAAAGGTGTTTATTCTCCTCCCTGACAAAGTAGCATTTTGAGATTGTGGATATCACCAACCAAACCAAATCCTTAGTGTCAAAGCAAACTCCATAGAGAAGATCTTCTTGCTAGAGGCTCCTCACAACAGGCAAATGATTGACCTGGGGTAGAGATGAGACATGTGAAATCTAGGGGTTGGTTGACTCTCCACCTGCATTCACACAACCCTCTAAACTGGACTTTCAAATTAACTCATTTTCTGGATTTCCAGAACAGATTGGATCATAAACTAATTCAAGATTAGATATCCACAATACCCTTAGCCAGATAAAATAATGTAAGTTACAAGGTAACAAAGCTTACCAGTTGGTAAAGGTGCAAACCCTACATCTTTCACTGATCTGCTTAAGGGTGGCACATGAACACAGTAGCCCTCCCTCTCAAGCCATCCTACCAAGGAGGAAGAGCAATGTGTACTCACTGCAGTTTTGGCATGTGATCTTCTCCAAGGTACATTAAAAATGTAGAACCCAAGAGCACACTCTTTTTCAGCCAAGGGGTTCCCTTGGCTTTTAAATGTGCACACAAGTGTGTCACATAGCAGGTTATAAAGACATTTGATACAATACTTCCATGGTTACTCACTGTTCTTATTGATTCAGAGACTCAAGGCACATTGAAAAAAATGCAGGTATACAACTTGTGTTCTTCACTTTATGAACAAAAAAATTCCATTCACGTGCATGCTCAAACTCCTGTGCATCTACTCAGTTCAAAGCTTAGCTGGAGGTGGGTGAGTTCCTGAAGAATCGAGATGGGGAGTCCATTGTGCACAGATCTTGTTCTCTGTGATCCTCTGTAGTAGTACAGTTCCCATTTACTTTTATAACTTCAGCAAGACTTGGCCAGCCCCAGATTGGTTCTTTTTTTTGTGCCCCCTGGTACTTTCTAACTCAAGGGCTAACACTTCTTCCAGAACACTTGGAAGCAATCTCTCTTGGTCTGGGAATCAATAAACAGGTTATACGTGTTGTGTGAATGCAGCCATTATGCTAAGTTAAAGTATGGCTTATTGAATGGGTGTCTACAAGGGGGCTGGCTGGGAAAATGACAATGCATGCATGATGATGCAATTGTCCGAATTCCGACTTACTTATTTGCACCGCACATCCAATGGAATAGTGGCAGTTGCATTATGATGCTGACACACGTGAGTTGTCATTTTGCTGTTGCTGTAACTTGCTGGAGTTGCTGTTGCTTATTTGTTTGTAGTTTCCTATGTTTTGTGGACACAGCCACTGTAATTTGCAAACCATGATGTGGTGAACATAGCCAGGCAACTGTGTTTTATTCAACCCCACCATTAATAGCCCCCAGATCAAGTTAGCAAGTAGATGTTAATTTGTCATTGGTTCAATAGAACCAGGAGGTCCATATTGGGTAAAGGTTGGTGGTGGTTATTCATGAGGACAGAAACCTGATTTTTCCCCGTTTCAAATGTGAAGGTCTCTGTAGGATTCTTACTAATTTATTCTGCATGAAGGGCCTGATTTGCCCCAGTGCATAGTCCAGTATATCAACACCCCCTGTTGTGCTTTCTTAATTCCCCCCAATAAATTTTCTCCAACGGCATCAGTTTGTCCTGGTTCAGCAATTGGAATGCTTCTCAGGGCCACCGCAGTGACATTTCCTGCCTCGAACATTTGGTAACGGAGAGCTCTTGAAGGCTTGGATGCTATGGACAGTCTGTGCTGCTTCCTGGAACGTGGGTTGTCCCTTCTGGACATCTGCCATAGCCCACTCCGGGAATTATTGCTTTATTGGATGAGAAGAAAGTAAGAGGTTCTTGGTGAAGCTCAAAATATCTGAAATGATTGCTAACAAGATGAGTAAAAATTAGCTCAGAATATGATGATAACAGCAGCAGCAGCAGCAACGACAATGTCATCAGCAGGACATTAATTGTGACCTTATTGTTTATGGGCACAGCCAGCTCAAAATGATGTCATGGTGTTATCTGAATACAAGGACCCCTGGCCCCCAATACCTTTTGCTCAAGATTCACAGATCTAACAGAATTGATCTTCCCACTGGATGGGTCCAAGTGACATACCAGTCTAGGCTAACCTTGGGTTGAATCAACATCTTGTGGGAACTTAACCAATGGTTGCATTTGCACATGCTTATCTTGGTTACTGAATAAATCAATTTCCTGGATTTGCATAATATATTGAACCATAAACTAGACAATCAGGGTGGGTTTTTCTAACATAAGTCACATAAAACCTAACCAAGCCTAGTATGCAGACATGCCAAGTCTTTACCTGACCTGATTAAGCATTAAGATGTGTACCTGACTACTTTCAGAAATGAGAGAATTGTTTTAAAAAGAATAGACAGTTTTTCAGAAGAGTTAGGGGAAAAAAAGGGTTGGCATGACCTAAAAGCAAAACTGGGAAACACTTTCCAAGGGAAGGAATTGAGGAGGATGCTGGATGCACACTTCTGGAGGGTGAAAAGGACAGAAAAGTTAGTTAATGGAGATAATTCACCTGTGGCATTTGTTATGCAAGATGTGGTGATAGTCCTAACCTGGATGGTTATTAAAGGGGATTTATGGAGAACAGTTCTATCAAAAATGATCATTCTTGGGAACTCACTGTGATCGCTAAGTTGGAGCAGCATGGGGAACATCGGTAGGAAATACATGTCTCTCCATTCCTGCTTGTGACTATCTCAGGAAAACCTGGTTGGATTAATGAGATTCTTCAACACAATCACTTTCAGTCAGGGAAAAACAGGCTCTCTCCCTAATTAACCTAAGCAAGTCTAGGGCTCCATTGAGGGAATCAGCTTTGGCAACATCAGCAAGAAGTGATCAGCTTGAATTTTAGAGTTACAAATGATTCCAGGATCTCAAGATCTGGTCTTCTTTTGTTTTCTAATTTAACCTCAGAAAAATAAGAAAAGATAGGAGTGCCTGCATACAGACATATCTATAGTAAAACTAACTTATCATCTATTCTCTCCTTTTGGCCTAAAGAAGAAGGTTCAAATCACTGTAGCTTTCACTTGGTGACTACTTCTATGGCTCTTGCTTTAAGCAATGCCTGCAGTTTTGCAAAGGTTAACAGAGCGGGATAGAAAGATTTTAAGGGAAAGGAATTCATGAAAGATGCCCTAGAAGCTCCTTAGGAGGAAGAGCTGACAAACAGCATCTGAGATGAGTACATACTTTTGCCGAAGAATGGCTTGGGATCATGTAGGCAGGGGATGACCTCAGTCTCCCTTTCTGCTAAATAAGAAAGCTTTTTATCCTTTCTAAAATGAGACAGAAGGTGGGAATGGAGGCAAGCAAAAGAGGGTTCTTCCATCCCTTCAGCAGTCTCAGCATTAACTAACTGGAATCACCAGGGACTCGGAGGAAAATCCCAAAGGAACTGAGATGGAGATAGGCGGCAGGTAAATTTAATAATAAATACTTAAAAGGATAGTTAAAATAACATTAAACTAGAAATATTAATTTTTATTTTGACTGTGTGTATTCACATCATCTTTTGTTTCTAGTGTTTATTTTCTCCATGCAAATTCCCTAACTATGTGTTTTATGCAACTTGAAACCTCTTTACATCAGAGTTGCCTCTAAACTAGGAGCGGATCATCGTTTGTGGTCTGTCCACAGCCTTATTTTGTTGTTTGTATTTTTCCTAAGGGAGATCCTTATAAGTCATGAGCTGGGACTTGAATAGATCAATATTTTTCTCTCCATTGCTATTGAATGTTTTACTTGTTGATACATAAAGCTAAAAAAAGATTTTTACATTCCCACTTTAAAAAAAAAAACTTTGATTTTATTTTTTTTCTTCTGAGATTGGTCTCTTCCCCCAAGGAAGGAAGGGGAGGGGAGGGGAGGGGGGGAAGGAAGGAAGGAAGGAAGGAAGGAAGGAAGGAAGGAAGGAAGGAAGGAAGGAAGGAAGGAAGGAAGGGAAGGGAAGGGAAGGGAAGGGGTGATTTCACTAGGCACTACCTCAACACCACAAGTCCAGGAGGTGGCACTGTAGAATTTATATCATTTTTCCTTTTTTAAAAAAAAAAAAATTGCTAGAAAAGCCACACAGGTTAGAGGAACCCTATCTCTTGCACATGTGGGGGTTGGGGATGATGCCAGCTAATGGATGAAAGTTGGTGGCAGCAAATAGTTACTGAGCTGTTTCAGTATGGCAAGAAGTGTAGACTTAGGAGACTTCTGGGGAAGATTTTTGAGACCTCCAATCTTTCTTCCTATGGGCTGAACCAGGTCTCTGCACTCATATATAGACATCTCTTGTCTGAGTTTCTCTAACAAGGAGGTTTCTCCTGTACCTTTGCCAAACTGAAACGGAACCTCCCCTTTTCATCTACAGGTTATCTTCAATAGGATATGTGAGTGCTTCCTAATCATAGTATTTCATAAATACAGGAATTGTGTTTTGTTAAACTTAATTCAGTGTTCAGGATGTTTCGTGAACCCAGTTACTGGATTCCAGGATGTCTTTCCAACTTTCCACTCTGGTTTACAGCCCAAGGATTTCCTGGTAGTCTCCCAATCAGATCTGACCTTGTTTAGCCTTCTGAGGTCACCTATGGTTGGCTGGGGACTGCTATATGCTGTGACCTATCTAAAAAGAGGAGGAGAGAAAGTGACTGTATGTGGGGGTGAGCGATAGATGCCTGATGCTTTGAGAGACTGAAGGAAGAGGTGTGTTCTGTCCATAGAAGTTACATGGTTTCTGGAAGGCAGATCAGCCCTTGGGTTTTCAAAAAAATGTTCTAGCTGCTGTCTTCAGCCTGAATGACTAACCCCCTCTACTTTTGGTTAATTCTGACATGTTAGCCTCAGTTTAGAGGCAGCTTATTAAAAAGAAGAAAACCACTAAGAGGTCAACTCAGAAGTCAGATCCAGATTGCTTGTAGCACATTTGTGCCCTAGCTTCATTTTTTATTGACTGCCTGTTACTATTCATTTAGTCCCCTGGTTAACTTGTGAGGGGGAAAAAAACAGCTAAGTGGTTGTTTCCAATTTAGCCAATTTTAAAGCTGTTTCATAATTACATTTAAAGTCCTGATGAGCTATTGAAGACAAGATGTTTACTAATTTTTTCCCTTTACCTTTAATAATGTAGACTCAGAGGTTACATTCACACAACAGCTTAATCTGGTTATTGAATTAACACATTTTATGAATGCTTACAATACATTGACCGTAAGCTAACCAGTCTTGTTCCCATGATACCCAAAGCCCCAAAGAAACTAAGGTTAAACCCTACCAAGTTTAGCAAGCTGTACAAATGTATCTACACAGTTTTTTACTTTACCTGGGTAAGTGTATTGTGGGAACGGAACCAGTTTGCAGGAATATTTATGTATGTATGTATGTATATAATTTATTTGGCCCCCCATCTCACAGACATGACCCTGGGTGGTGTGCAAAGATTAAAAAATACATACAAAGAATAAAAGCAGAAGTCAATTATCCTAATACAATTTCCCCCAACCCTGAACATTTCCAGAAGTGTTGAAATTACAAACTGCATGCTGACTGGAAAATATTCTAAGAGTTGCATTCTGAACACATCTGGAGAAGGAAGCAGACTTATTCTCTATTGTCTCAGAGAACAGGACCAGAACTGAGAGATTAAAACTACTGAGAAGGAGATTCAGATTAGATATCACTAGGAACTTGTGAAGCTGGCTGCCACAGGACATTGTGAGTTCTCCTTCACAGAGTTCTTCAAATAGAGCAGGGTTTCTCAACCTTGGCCTCTTTAAGATGTGTGGACTTCAATTCCCAGAATTCCCCAACCATCAAGTTTGAAAAAACACTGAAATAGAGGGTGGATAGTCATCTGTCAGAGATGCTCTAGTGCAGTGTTTCTCAACCTTAGCCATTTTAAGATGCGTGGACTTCAACACCCCGAATTCCCCAGCCAGCTGGCTGGGGAATTCAGGGAGTTGAAGTCCACGCATCTTAAAATGGCTAAGGTTGAGAAACACTGCTCTAGTGGGTCCTGCACTGCACAAAGAATTGGACAAGATACTCTCTGAGGTCCATTCCAAGCCTATAATTCTGTTATCGCAGGGCTCAAATGAAAGAAGGCTCAATTTTTTCCCAAAGAGACGAAGCTTGTGAACCCCTCTGCTTATTTTCCTTCTTGTACAGGCAGAGGCAACCCCTCCCTTCCCCTTCCTTTGCATTCATAGCTTCGAGGCTGCTAATCTTCAAGACCATAGCTTGCCAGATTCCACCCTCCAACTTCTTTATGATTACCCCTTTTCAAGTCCCCCACTATCTTCTCTTGGTTCCCCTGCCAAAGGTTTTGTGTGGCTCCGGAGAGTTGGCTGTCTCTGCTTGCCCGCACCCCCACCCATTACCCCAGACCATTACTTTTAACGATCCTGCCTCTGTAATTAGAATTGTACCCAACAGAAATGCACTTTAACCCTATAAATGCAGGCAATGAGTTAACTTTTTAATACCAGCCATGGCCTGACTTTCAAAGCGTAAGTTTTAATCCTTTCCCCTTAATTCTTGATTAAACTATTGTGCCTTAGTGGTTACGTTCACACAACATGTGCAGCGTTAAATATAATTTCTGAATTAACATGCCAAGCCTCTCCAAATAAACCATATTAGGGTGTAAAGGGATGGCCTGGTTCTCCCAAAGAACACAAACCCATTGTTGCCTAGCTTTGCATTTTGTGCAAACAGTTTATATATTCTAAAACAGTGGTTCCCAACTTGGGCACTTCCAGATGTGTGGATTTCAACATCCAGACTCCCCAGCTAGAATGGCCATTGCAAAGAATTCTGGGAGTTGAAGTCCACCTATCTGCAAGTTGCTCCAGTTGGAAAATACTGTTAAATAAATCTAAATAAGCTAGAAAGTGTCAGGTCTCCAAGCAGTTCAATTCGAATATTCAAAATACTTTCAGGTGTCAGGAGGAATTGGTCCTGGGTGGGTGATAAGAGTGCAGTCTTGGACAGGTGATACCTAATGTCTAGAGGCTGTGAGGCTCTGGATGGGGAGACGGTGCTCTCTCAATCCTAACAAAATGAAGTGGCTGTGGGTTTTAGCTCTTGGCCCCAGATCTGGAAAGCTTCCATCACTCACTAATTCTGGATGGGGTACCACCCCACCAGACCACATTGGTGCACAATCTGAGGTCCCTTTGGACTCACAGCTCCTGCTCAAAAAGGAGGTAGCAGCTGTGGCCAAGAAGGCTTTTGCACAAATCCAACTTGTACACCAATTGTGCCTATTTCTGGATTGGGAGGATTTGCTCATTGTCACTCATGCCTTAGTCACTTCCTGGTTGGACTTCTGCCACCCACTCTACATGGGGCTGCATCTGAAGCGTGTTTGGAAAGTGCAGCTGGTCCAGAACACAGTGGCACTTGGATATACCCTAGTATGCCCATGTAACATGTTTGCTAGGTGAGCAGCACTGGTTTCCAGCAGGTTTCTGGATGCAATTCAATCACCTATGAAGTCCTACATGGCATGGGGGTAGGTTACTCGAGGGAATGCCTGTCCCAGTAGTTTCTGCCCATCCCACCATATCTGGCAAGATGGGCATGCTCCAAGTTCCTTTGTGAAACGACATCATCTAATGGGACCTAGGAAGTGTGTCTTCTCTGTGGTGGTGGAACAGCCAACCCACTGAGCTTTGGACAGTCCTAACCATGTTAGCCTTTTCGAAGGCTAAAGAGCCCTAAGGCTCTAGGGCTAGGATGTTAGTGGAGCCCAGTTTGGTTTTTGCCCTATGCCGATTGTGGAATTTATTTTTTAACCTATCATCTATTATTGTTTTTTATTATTTTGAGATGTAGGTTTTGGGTTTTATGCTTGTTAGTCACCCAGAGTTATTTGATTAAGACAGACAGATAGATAGATGATGGATGGATGGATGGATGGATGGATGGATGGATGGATGGATGGATGGATATTTGAGGGGATTGAGAGGATTGGATGAAGCTCCCTTTAGCCAAAATCTGGTGGTGATGGGTCGCCTTTTACCAGCCAGGGCATGAGCAATGTCTTTTAAAAATGGTCTCCAGGGACCACAAAGATGGGGCTGAAACATTCAGACCATTTGGTTGGCTGCCGCATGTACCTTCTGGGCATTAGTGACCCACGCCTGAGAAAAGGCAAGTCCTAAGCAGTGGAAGGGAGGGCGGGAGGGAGGGAGGGAGGGGGTTGCAAAATGAGACAAGGGGACCAACTTTTTCTTTCTGGCAAGAAATCACAACCCATACTGATTTCTGGGCAGTGCTGCTCTTCACTGTGTTTGACCTGAATCTAAGAAAACGGATGCTACCAAGTGATGTGCCATAAAACACACTCTTTTACTCAAAGCAGTATTTATTCATAGGATGTTCTCCACTCTCCTGTCCTCTTTCTACAACAGCTATGACACCCAACATTTCAGTTGCTTCCACCTTCAGCTTTCACTGGTTTCCTTTTGAATTAGAATCAGGGTCTCAAAAGCACCGAGAAGAAATGGTTTAATTCCCAGAACTCAATTCTGATTCTTAACCATTCTTTCTATTTCATAACCTGGCTAGCAAGAGAAGGCCGAAGAGGAGGAGAGAATAGGAATCAAAGGAGACCTACTTTCCACGTTTTTGTGCCTTTTCTTGCTTGATGGGATGAATAAGAACTATAATGAAAAGAAATACCATTTCACCTCCGCAGTTGGTTTAAGGAGATAACTGAAGGCAAGGTTGTTAAGAGGCAACTCTCAGCACGATTGCTAGTTACCAGTTCTAAAATTAAACAAAATATTGAATGTTGGAACTCTTTGAAACATTAAGAACAGATACTTGGCACTGGAGGACTTTTACTGAGGCAGCAAATCTTCTATCAATAAGGAAATAAATTTGGAACCCTATGCAATTAGAAAAAATAGGCAGTTATGTTTATATAATGGTGTTGAGCATGACAAATACTATTATGCAACATCTATATTGTATAATAATTGCATGGATACATTGTGTATATGTGTGTGGGGGTATATATAGATATAGATATAGGTATATAGATAATATGCATAATTTAATGTCTGGGTTATATATAATATAATAATTAATATAATATATAATAATTACACATACATATATTAGCTCTTTTGCAGCATGTGGCACTTTTCAGAGTAGATTCGTGAAGAACAGGCTTATAACCTGTATGTTTGTGTCAGCATATTATTCTTTTAGAGTGACATGGGAACAAATAGAACACATTTACAAAAAAGAACTTATTACTGTGTCAATATTAGTTTATCTTCTCAGTTAACAGAAGCAAGCAAATTACAGCTTTGCAACACACCTTACTCATTGAGGAAGTGGTTCTAGTACTTGATCCTTAAGCTAAAGCAGTGTTGTCCAAACTTGGCCACTTTAAGATGAGTGGACTTCAACTCCCAGAATTCATGCTGGCTGGGGAATTCTGGGAGTTGGAAGTCCACTCATCTTAAAGTGGTCAAGTTTGGACAACACTGAGCTAAAGTTACCCCTCTGTCTTTGGGGAAGAAGGACTGAAGGCGTTAAACCAGCATCATCCTGGAAGAAACTGGTTGGTCCAAGAGAGATAGGAATGCCAAGAAGATCTTCTCAGGCCATAATGGAATGGAAAGAAGAAAACTAGCTTCTCTAAAGAAACTAACAAACAGGTTCACAATGGGAGTTTATGGCAACTCCCTTAATTTATTAGGGTACCAGACTGCATGGGGAACCTTGTGCTCTAAGAACCATGCCAGTGTTCCAGATGACACGTTGATAAATTCAGGGCTATCCATGGAGGCAGTAGGGTCAAAAGAGTCAAGACGTCAGCCGCAACTATGCCATCAAAGTCCGATCCTTTTTTACATGACACATGTAATAAAGGGTTGGGCCTTGATATGGTGGTGGCTCACTTTTTGACCTTTTGAACACCCCCCTCCCCGCGGATATCCCTGTTGACAATGCAGCAAAAAGACTGACATCGTGGCTACAGCTGACAATGAAAGGCTGACTTCACACCACCTGTTAGACTAAGCTAAAATAGGATTGAGGATTTGGCATGCTGTGGGAATGCAGCCCTTATCTTAGCATCTCCTGTGCGAACCAGACCATCATGCTAAAGCAGCATGTGCTGTCTTTCCTTGGGCACTGCAGAATCCAGCAATTATGCTTCCTTGACCTTGGCTTATGATAGAGCGTGTAACCCAATCAAATTGTTGCATCCCCTTCTATCGGCAGCATGTCATTGCTATAATGCAACCTTATGGATTTGGGCTCCTTGGAGTCGGAAAGCGCCCGGTCCAACAAATTACAAGCCTCGGGGTTTGGCAGACCATCAGCTGCGTAGGGCTGATTCAGCAGAAAAGCAGCAGGAGCAGGTGCGGGAGGAATCAGGTGGCGAGGGGTCAGATCCTGGCAGAGGCCCAGGACATGTTGGCAGCTTCGGAGAGCCAGAGTTTCTGCTTGTGTCCTCCAGAAGCACCTGCTCCAATACCCATAACTGGCCTATTTGAGAACAGGCACCACAGCTGGCCCCATGTTGGGAACAACTTCCAACCTCAGATCTTGCTTCCTGCTCTGCTCCAGGACTCTTGGCTTTTCCACTCAGGCTGGCTGGCTAGCCTCTTTGGCATTTGACTCTTGGACTGTTATGGGACACATTTGCTTCTCTGAACCTGTGGCACATTTGACTCTGAACTGAAACTGCCCCGCTAGGAGGCGAGACCTTGAGGCCAGGCTTTCCTGGGGCACGCACGCATGCATCTATACAACCAGCTGTCTTGGTGTTGGACTGCACTTCTACTCACCAGTAAACTGTTGGTAAATCAAGTCAGGGTGTGTGTGCTCAGTTTAAAATGGGACACGAATAGGTGGCTAGAAATAACATCTTTCCCATCATCTTGGCTGTGAATGGGACGTTCCTTGAATTCCTATCATTGAACAAGATGGAAGGAGAACTGCTGATCAATGACTAGTAACCCACCAGCAAAGACATGGGCTGGATTCACACGGCATGCTTAAGCAGGGCAGTTGAAGACCTATCAGCTGCATTTCTACAACATGCCAAACTTGGTTGCTTGGATCGTTTGTTTGGGATTGCAGTGAAGGAGGGGGAGGGGTTGGTGGCTTCACAGGCACTGCAAAGCCAACCTGTTTGGTTAGGGTATGGTTAGGGTTTAATGTATGGTGTGAACCTCCCTCCACCACAAAATTTCACAATCAAGTTAAGCCCACTATGTGAATTAGCTCTGGAGTGGCCATTCAGAGAGCACAAAACAGTCCCTTAGGCCTTAGCAGCCCAGCCACCTCCCGATGCTAGGGCGCTCCTCTTTAACCTGATTTAATTTGCCAGATACACCAGCGGCAATCCCAACTTCTGCTGTAGCCAGTTCTCAGTTCTGATTTTGCTTGACCAAGAGGCACTTTCCGAGTATCCTATCAGGAGCCCCGTGTAAGTGTTGTAAGATGTTGGGTAGGCAGAGAGAACTACTTAAGCAAACTTCAATCTGACATGGAGAATACATTATGCAAATCTAGCATCCTGGCCCCGTTTCTTTAGCTACATGTTCATTTTTTCATCTCTTCCCGAATAGTCTATTTTTATCAGATTTGAGGCAATTCGTCAAGAATGAAGATGGAAAGGAGCACACAGGATATGCATAGGAGCGTTGTGTAGGCAAACGACAGGAACATATAAGATACTTTGAAGGAAGCTAACTTTCAGGGTTATTGACATTCAAATCTTCTGCATGTGAGAAGTTCTCTCCCTAGCTTTGGTTGATGAACTTTCAGTGGTTGACTACATACAGATAGTCTTCATTTAGCAACTGCCTCATTTAGTGAGAGTTTGCAGTTACCACGGTGATGAAAAAGTAACGTTGCAGCCAATCCTCGCATTTATGACCTTCGCAGGTCTGTAAGGCAAAGAAAAGCTGAAGTCAGGTCATAAGCACAGTCGCATTTTCACATAGCAACCACTTTGCTTAACGACTGAGTTGCTAGTCCCAACTGCGGTCGCTAAATGAGGACTACAAGTAGTTAAGCAAACTAAACTCACACAACCTGCTAAGCCACAAAAGAACCTGAGTTAAAATGGGCAAAACGTAGCATGGTCTATCAATGCTCCTGCACTTCAGCTCCCAGAATTCCCCAGCCAGCATGGGGAATTCTGGGAGTTGAAATCCACACATCTTAAAGTGGCCAAGGTTGAGAAACACCATTCTAGAATCCCTGTTTTTGCCTCCCCCACCCCCTTCCATATTCCCATAAGCCACTTTGTAAAGGAAGCTCCTTTTTTGGGGCTGCAAACCCCACAAGGGCTTTTCCACCTGACAGTGGCTCGGAGGACATTACCAGCACAGTGGGAACTTAAATGCAAGACTTTTCCTGACATCATCAAGTCCTTTCCCCCTCCGCCCCCCCCACCCCGGTGGGAGGTCTGATTCATCGTCTGCTGCTTTTGTGTTTCGAGGGTTTGATGCTCCACAGAGGACAGATGGCTTCTCTAACTCAGGGATCCAAACGGCCCCAACTTTGAGGAGCTCAGGGCTGTTAATTTACCCTCGGACATGTGTCTCTCGCTGAAAGAGCAGGCGCCGACAGCCTTTTGCAGAGAATGAGATGTTTCTCCGCTGCTGCTTATTTATAGACTGAGCACAGGGGCAAATAGATGTCGTCGAGTTGTTTCCTCTTCAGTTTGGGGAAAGCAAAAAAGAAAGGAAGACATGTGGAAAGCAGCAAAGGCCATATTTTCAAGATCAGAAGAGTCCAAACAGGATGTTGTGTCCCAGTGCTTCTTCAATACATTTAAAGATACAGTGAGCAATCAAGCCTACACATGTCTGTGTGGACGCAGCGTTCTGCCGGCCAGAGTTGTGAGCTGCTCCTTTCACGTATATCTCACCTTTCACTTTATACAAGACTCAAAATAGTTAAATACTCTCTCACACACTCATATTAAATCAGGTTGGGCCTGCGCAACATGCTTAGCCTAAATTTGCCTAATACGTTGCACGTAGTATCTGTATTCTCAGTTTTACTGAGTTTCATGTTCAATTTTGGCATAATTGTCTGGACATTCATAACCAAGTTGGCCTCTACTACATCAAGTTTATCTCTATTGCATGTGAACCCGTACACAGTGATTATATTTGTACAACCCTGTTAGCCTGATCAGTGAATACCCATCATCTGGGTCAGTATGATACACTGAATCATAAAGTAACTAAATAGAGTGGACTCACACAATATAGAAACCGCAAAAACAAGCAAACCAAACTAAGATTAGCATATTGTATTTCATTGACCTTGTTAAGCGTATTGGGTGAACACAGTCACCGTGTATTTATATTTTCAAAATGCCTTTGGTGAAGTCCTCACATTCCTTATAAATTTTGCAATCAAGAAATTAGAAGAAGTGCCTTTTTGGGGGACTGCAATTAAAAAACAGAAGAGCCGAGGTAGGAAGAAAACGGCATTTGTCTCAACAGAGAAATGGAAGACAAATCTATTAAAAGCCTGTTTTTAAACTTGTTCATAAATGATCCTAGACTTAGGGGTAAGCAATAAGGTAGCCAAATTTGCAGATGACACCAAATTTTTGAAGGGACTAAAAGCCAAAAGGAAAAAAAAAAGAACCAGACATTATTAAAGCATTTATTTAAACTGCTGAAAGTGTTAACTAAGTTTAAAATTGGCACATGGTACTAGAAAGAAATGAACGTGTCCCCCACAAGCAATATGGCCACAAACACCTCCCTTAGTACTAGATGGGCCCACTGTCTAATTCTACTTTTGGATTTTTTAAAAACTCTTTTAATTTTAAAGAAAATTAAAAAGAAATCTAGCATGGTGCAAAGCAATCTATAGAACTGTGCAGAACTTATAATGCATGAGAATGCATTGCATGCTCTGTGAATAATTCAGCAATAAGCAGGAAATAAGAAAAATATGTTTGATGTCCCTTGACTGTTCAATGTATTTTGGAGAAATGTGTAAGAAATGCTCGTGGTGATAATAGAGCTATGTTGGTTGGGAATGTGAATATAAGCATACTTTTGAATGCAGAGGATTCTGAATTGTTGTTCTGAGAACTGAATAATTTGTGGTGAATTTTAGATACTGTGTGATGCAACAGTATGGATCTGAAAACGAATGTTTCAGTACAGTTAGGCTAATATAGTTTGGATTCACAGGGAAAATGGAGCAATCAATTGCAAGTTACACATAAATGGTGACCATCTAGAATAAGTAGTTCAGTTTGTTAAGAATGTTTATTATAGATGGGAAGATGGAGGAGAAATTTCCAAATTTGCTAATGCTTGGAGACAGGCAGTTGGTAATATGTGGTCTGTTATAAGGAAAGAATGTTTGTCAGAAGAACAGAAAAGGGCTGTTTAGACAATGCTTCTCAACCTTAGCAGCTTTAAGATGTGAGGACTTCAACTCCCAGAATTCCCCAGCCTTAAAGTTGCTAAGGTTGAGAAACACTGGTCTAGAAGAAC
This sequence comes from Liasis olivaceus, assembly GCA_030867105.1. Lineage (NCBI taxonomy): Eukaryota > Metazoa > Chordata > Lepidosauria > Squamata > Pythonidae > Liasis > Liasis olivaceus. Next base: position 91,189,614 of record CM061353.1, read on the forward strand.
CTGCTTCCTCCCATTTTGCTATGTAGAACTGTCACTGTTAGTTGGAAGAATATGTTAAACTCAGTAGGAATGGGGAACTTAAGAATGTGTGCGTGGTAAATTAAAGAGATAAGAGTCAAGAAAGAATTGGTGCTGAATGAATGCAGGTTGAATATGAAAGTAAGTGATGGGCACAAAAGGAGAATGAATGAGGATTGGTTCACAAAACAGGTCTATGAAAGAAAGGGAATGGATTGAGAGGGAAGGGAAGGCTAAGAAAGATGGGGTTGGTCAAGAGAGAGGTGAGAAGAAAGGGAATGGATTGAGAGGGAAGGAAAGGCTAAGAAAGATGGGGTTGGATGGTCAAGAGAGAGGTGAGAAGTTTAAAAAAATGAAAGGCAATGAATGAGGCAAGGTCGGGATGTGGTGGGAGAAAGGATGATTTGCAAGGGGAGAATGGTATGGAAGGTATAGTTAATGATACTGACTGAGTTGGATCTCCTTTTCCGTATCTTAATCCCTTTCTGTGCTTTGCACAACATTGCTTACCCCGAACAGAACAAGCGTGACGGCTATGTCTGTTTGCACGATTGCCTTTGGACCCTACGGAGATCCTCCAGTCATTCTTAGAAAATAAACATTGGGTGGGTAGAGGCGGACCAAGGCTTTTGTTGAGGAAAAGAAGTCCGTTCTCGAGGTGGGCTGGAGAAGGTGGCATTTGGAAGGAGTGCCGGCCACATGCTTTCAAACGTCGAACTGGACCCCCAAAGTTGAAGCCAAACATTTTGATCCAGGATCACGAAGCAACATGGCCAGGCGAGACCTCAAGCTTGAAAGAATTTCTGCCTCCTTCCTGTCTTGAGAGGCTCAGGTTGAAAAGACTAATTCCTACATGCTGAGCAAAGATTGGACTTCATTTTGCCACCATCACTTCCTTTCACCCACTGGCCACCTTCTCTCTGAGGTTCACAAACCCCTGAATGTTGGCTTCTTTATCCTCCCATCAGTCCTGTACTTACTTACTTACTTACTTACTTTCTGTATGTATGTATGTATGTATGTATGTATCATATTTGTGTAGCTGCTCATCTCACACAGTGACCCTGGCGGCGTACATAACAAAACAAAATGCATAAAATACATAAAAACCAATAAAACCACAATCTAAATTAAAAATGAAAACAAAGTAAAAAACAAAATGGCGGCCAGCCTACAGGGAGTGCATCAGTTCACGATCATATAACCATCCAACAGGCTTCACTCTACCAGGGGATCCCCAAGCTTGTTGACCAAACCATGTTTTGAGAGCCTTCCGGAAGACCAACAGGCTTGGGCCAGCCTTATCTTGGGGGGAATGATGTCCAGAGGGTGGGGGCTACAGCAGAAAAGGCATTTGTCCTAGGACCTGCCAGACAAAACTCCCTAGCTGAGGGGACCCACAACATGCCTCTCCTGCCAGACCTGATGGAACAGGTAGATGTCACTGGGGAGAGGCGATCCCTCAAATAACCTGGTCCCGTGCCATTAAAGGTCAAAACCAGCACCTTGAATTGGACCCGGAAGCAAACTGGTAACCAGTGCAGCTTACAAAGCAGAGGTGCAATGTGTGCACTTCTTGAAGCACACATAATTGCCTGCGCTGCCATGTTTTGCTTCAGCTGAAGCTTTCAGATACTCTTCAAGGGGAGCCCCATGTACAGCATGTTACAGTAGTCCATCCAGGAAGTGTCTAGGGCATGAGTGACTGTGAGTAGTCTCCCCCAATCTAGGAATAGGTGCAATTGGCGCACAACATGAAGCTGTGCAAAGGCCCTTCTTGCCATGACTGCCACCTGCTCTTTGAGCAGGAATCATGAGTCCAGAAGAACCCCCAAATTGTGCACTGGGTCTGTTGGGGCAGTCCAACCCCATCCAGGACCAAAGATGGTAACTCTCCAGATACAGAAGGCCCCCAAACCACTCACTCTTACCAGGGTTTAGTTGAAGCCTATTGTTCCCCATCCAGATCTCTACAGCCTCCAGGCACAGAGAAAGGACAAGAGGATCACTTAACTCACTAAAGGTAGAGATATACGATGGGTGTCACCAGCATACTGATGATATCTCATCCCATGGTGACAGATGATCTCACCCAGCGGCTTCAGGAGATGTTAAACAAGAGTGGAGAAAGTACCAAACCCTCCGGCAGGACTCCTCACCCCCAATCAACACTGACTAGAACCCTCCTTGGAGAAAGGAAGTGAACCAGCACAACACTGTGCTGCCCGCTCCCAATCCCCAAAGCTAGTCCAGAAGGATACCATGGTTGATGGTATCGAAAGCCACCAAGGTCCAGTAGAGCAAGGATGGATGCACTACCCCCATCCTGCTCCTGCCAGAGATCATCCAAAAGCATGACCAATGTAGTTTCCATCCTGTATCCGGGCCTGAATCCTGACTGAAGGGTGTCCAGATAATCTGCTTTATCCAGGGTCCTCTGAAGCTGCTTTGCGACCACCTTCTCTACAGTCTTCCCTAGAAAGGGAAGATAGGACACTGGATGAAAGTTGTCCAGTATGGTGGGGTCTAGTGATGGCTTCTTGGGGAGAGGGCAAACCAACACCACTTTACGAGGTGAAGGGACAACCCCCTTCCTCAAGGATGAATTCACCACCGTTAGAACCCACCCAAATGTCACCTCCCAGGCAGCCTTAGTCAGCCAGAAGAGGCATGGGTCTAAACAGCAGGTGGCCAAGCTCACAACCCTAAGGACCCTGTCCACTTCCTCAAGTCCAACAGGTTCAAACCGCTCCCAGATAACAGGGAAAGACTGCACCCCAGGCATCTCCACAAGACCCATACGAACGCTGGCATCCAACTGAGAGTAAATCTGAGTGATTTTATCTAACAGATGCTGTGCAAATTCCTCAGGACAACCCTGAAGATGAACCTCAGGGTCCCCCTTACCTAGGAGGGTCCGGGTCACTCTAAATAAGGCTATCTGCAGATGCAGTTAGGGTGGAGTATTAATGCTTCGCCACCCTTACCACCACAAGGTAGGCCTTAATAGCGGCTCTCACCTTCACTCCTCGCTGATCTCCGGTGGCGCTCCAGACATCTCTTAACCTGTTTCATCTCCCTCAGCTACTCCGTAAACCACGGAGAGTGTCAGGATCCACGGGAAGGGAGAGGTCGCTTGGGCACAATCCTGTCCAAGGCCTCAGCCACCCTCTTGTTCCAAGCGACAACCTGGGACTCATCCAGATCATGCAGCAGACCACCAGGAATAACGCTCAGTTCCCTCCGGAACCCATCCGGGTCCATGAGTTTCTGGGGGTGGACTGATCAAATAGGTCCCGTCTCCCTGCAGTGAGGGGAAGCGCCAGAGAATCTCATGGTCACCAGAGCGATCTGACCATGACGGAGGTCAAAGAAAACTCCCCCACTTCCGGATCACCTTTCCACTGCTCTGACAGGAAGACCAGATCCTGAGCCACCTCAGACCCCACTCCCAGGGAAGGCAGACTGAAGTCCCCCAGAACCATAAGTCTGGGGAACTCCACTGTCACCCCCAAGATAGAGTCGAGGAGCTCAGGCAGGGAGGTCACTATGCAGCAGGGAGACAACAGCAACACTCCCTAGAGCCCAACTTGAGGAACAGGGTCTCACATCCGGCAACTTACTCCTGGATAACTATCGCCACACCACCACCCCTGCCCTGGAGTTTCTGCTGATGCCATACCCGAAACCCAGCCGGGCACATTTCCGAGAGGGGAACCCCCCCCCCGCCCCCCCAGGCCCAGCCAGGTCTTGGTAATGCACACCAAGAGAGGTCTTATTACAGACTGACCTGGCATTGAGCGGCAGCAGCCGAAAGCCAGGGCTTGTGTCGAACCGAGGGCTGAGAGCTGACTTTCTAAGGCATAACCTTGGCATCTTGTGGAGCCCCATCCGACGACTGTCTGTTCAATAAACCATGATTAAACAAACTTCAAACCCACTGATTGGCCTAAATTCTACTTCTGCCATGATCCCATAAAACTAGTATTTGGGGACGGCAAGGCACATTTTTGAACGTCCACTTGCCAGGCAAACTTGGCCCTTAAATCCCAGACGGGCTTTTGAACGAGACACTCATAGTGAAGGGAAAGTCTTCTGCACATGCCCCGGAGCACCGCCTGGCGTCAAATAAATCCCGGTCCTCTCCACGCACTGCCCTAGGGTTTCACCGCGGATCAGGGCGAGCAGAAAGGCCGGGCTCGCCCGGGACTGCCGACAGGGGCAGGAGACGGTCCCCGCCAGCCAAGAGGGCTTCCCTCCAGGAGGACGCAAAGCCCGGCGGGGCGGGGCTACCGAGAGGCGGGGCGGGGCCACGGGTCCTCCTCCCGGGGGCTTTTGCTGCAGCCTCCTCCTCCCGCTAGTCCCCGCCCCTCGGCTGCCACGCAGGGCTCTGGAGGAGGACCTTTCCACGCGAGCCCGGCGCACTCGGCCCCGGATGCATGACTTCATCCTTCCGCCCGGGTTTCCTTATGATGTAGGGCTGTCCCAAGCGCTGGGCTCAGACGCTGGTCGAGGCTGTTGGACGCCGCACGCGCTCCCCCGCCCGCCCCGGCTGAACGGCGCTGCCTCTCGGAGCCGCCCGCCCGCCCACTCGCCCTCCCGCCCGCCCACCCAGCCTCGCCAGCTCTTCGCCGCGGTGACTCCAGGCAAGACACCCAGCCGCCTTCGCCGCTGCTTCCCCGCCACCATGTCTGAGATCCTGCCCTACAACGACGACAAAGTGGCCCGCTATGGCACCGACTCGGAGGTGGGCGACCTCTCCTTCAGCTGCCGCCTCCAGGACACCAACTCCTGGGGCAACCAGTCCAAGCGGCCCCCTAAGCTAGGACAGATCGGACGAGCCAAGCGAGGTGAGCCGCGTCCTCCGGGACATCGCCTCAACCCCCCCCCCCCGATTCCCGGCCGCCGCTTGTCTCTTTTGCCGTCGCGGCGGGAGGAGGAGGGGGAGCCCGGCGTTTCGGCGCCCTGCTCCGCGATTCCTCCGGAGGGAATGGACGCCCCCCCTCCCGCCGCAACTCTAGCTGCCTGGGGTCCCCTCGCCTCCCTTGCGCTGTCGCTGTAATTTCTCCACCCGCTTCGCCGCGGGTGGATCCTGCCGCAGGAAAGGGGGGAGGGCCGGACGGATGGCGCTGCGTCCCCCCAGACCTCCCCATCGCGCCCGCGGCGAGATCCCCAGGACGGTCGCGGCGGCTCCGAGCAGGCCTCTTTGGCGCAGCAGCCTCGGCGCCCTCTCCGAAAGCCGCCCGCCGCCCGCTCCCCGCGCGGCCGCCTGAGCGCTCCGGCGCGTCCCTTCCCCGGCCCCGCGTCCCGCGCCTTCCTGGCCTCCGCCGAATACGGAGGAGGAGCCGTTTCCCTGGAGCGGCTGCCTTGGCCAGCGGGAATCCCGTCGGCGGGCGCGGGGCGGGAGTCCCACCCAGCCTCCCGGAGCCGGGACCCCCGAGAGGCCGGGGAGCCGCTGCTCCCGTCCTGACGGCGCGTGTCGGGTTTGTCCCTCCTCCCTGCAGTGGTCATCGAAGACGATCGAATAGACGAGGTGCTGAAGGGCATGGCTGGGAAGTCGCCGTCCGGGGTGTAAGTCGGCACCGCGGCGCCTGCGCCAGCTGCAGCGGATCCCCCGAATTTTTAAGCACTTTTGGCTGTGCATGTTTGTTGGGATTGTGGACAACCAGAAAAGCACGGAAGAAGCTGAGGCTGCTGGCAACACCCTCCACCTCCAACGCGACCCCGGACCGAAGAGGGAACTGATGGGGGCCGTCATCTCCCCCTCCTCCGCCTCCCACGGAGCGCCACGGGACGCCGAGACCTTGTAACCCCACGTTGTCCCCGCCGCCACGGGACGATGCCCAAAGGTTAAACGACCCTTCTAGAAAGAGGCCCCCCTTTTCGCGGGGGGGAGGAAGGGCGGGCGCTGAATGGCGCTCTTGCGCCTTGAGGAGCTGTCCATTTCAGCACCGTCGCCGCTCGGCTCGGCTCGACGCGCCGCCCGCGCCAGCCCCGCTTCCCACGCGCCTGCAGACGGGGAGCCGTCCATTTCAGCACCCGCCCCCCTGGATGCACCGCCTGCGGAACCGTCCACCGCAGCGACTCCTGAGCGCCCGTTCTGGGCTATTCCGTCTTGTCCCTAGCACCTCGCCCCCTCCCCTCCCCTCCCCCCCCACTCTTCCGGTTCACAACAGCAGCAGAGTCGAGTCCCCTCTTGGTCTTGGGTGACCCCATGCCACGACATGAAGGTGCTGAGCCACAGGATCGCCTAGTGCTCTTAATTCTTAAAGGGGGGGGTCTCCTTTAGCAATGCACTTTACGCCTTTCACTTGGGGGGGGTGGCTGCGTAGCTGACATCTTGCATAGGCATAGATACCCAGATACAAATACCAGACCCACACTCTTCTCTAAATATAATAGGTTTCATCGTGTTTGTATAATAGGGTTACCACTCAGTCGTTCACACCGGTAACGGCTTCATTATAGTTCACACCTTTATCCCTTATCCCCACCTGTTAAAAAAAAAATCTGTTTGCAAAATACCAGCAGTTTGGAAGCAAACCCAAAGCCAGCAGTGCTGAGTGGAAGACAAAGAGATTCTGATTGAGATGGACTATAGTATAAAAGACAGTGATTATTTTGCTGTCGAGAGACATTTTTGCTCCATCTTTTTTGCATGAGCTTCCTGGTCTCGGTGCCACGTCTTGGTGCCACTGGTCATCCCACTATGGCACGCTTCTTTTTAACAGAAACTCTTCATATTTGTATTTTTATATCTGAATATTTGTTAAAACAACAATCTGCTAATGTCTAATGTCAAAACGTTGCATCAAAAGATTGTTTGTATTTTTTTTCCATAAAAAGAAAGACAGACAAGATTTATATGGTGGATTTCTCATAGGAAGGCAGATATATTGAAAAAGTTGGCTCTCTTAATTATATCAGTATTGAACAGGACTTCTTGAATGTGTTTTGCACTCATTGTTGACAAGAAATGTATTTGATGAATCTTATACTGTGGTCATGGCTTAATTGATGGACTTTGTAGGAACATGATGAATTTAGAAAAAAAAAAATTGCACTGTTTATGAATGTGTCCAGATAACTTGCTGGTTATATGATGCCTCTTTCTTAAGAGGGGATATTCTGAGCTGTTTTTAATTTTGTACTTTAATTTAATTTATTTTTTTTAAGGAGCTTATTGTCTGTTGTGCATGGAAAAAAAAAACCTTTTCAAGAATATACAATGACATTTTATGAAGACAAGCAAAAAAAAAAGAAAAAAGAAAAAAAATGTCATGACATTCTAGGAATGACCCATTGTAAATTTTAATGCCATTTTTCACTGTATTGGTGAACAAAACTCAATGAATAAATACATACATGTATTAAAATGGAAGCATCCGGGTCTGAGTCTCTTGTTGGCAAAGATCTAGGATGATCTTGAGGCCAGTTGTTAACAATGCAAAAGCCCCACTGGAATTTCCCCACCGACAAGGATTCTGATCGGGCTGCCAGATACGAATCTTGCTGAAAACTCTGCTAAGGTCTAGCCTTCAACAGGGTTGCACTTCCACCTCTTTCTTTATCTCCTCTCGGGCAAACTGTTTTGGGTGTAGGAAATGCGGAAAGAGATCCAGGTTTTCGGGCACATTACCTCAGCAAAGGAAAACTACATCCCTGCAGTTGTTGGATTGGAATGGCAAACAGTAAATGACCTAGTTTTGCTTGACAGACAGAAATAGAAATTCAGGAGGCTGAGCAGCTTGTGAATGTTAAATAATTTAACAGAACCTCTCAAAGGAGCGCCCTTTTTTGCCTTTGGGAAAAGGGAGACGAGTCTGGAAGGAGGAGGCAACGGGAAAAGCTCGGAGGCCAGCCTTAGGAGCATCTGCATGCTGTTGGAGAGAGGATGCTTGAGAAGATGACCCTGCTGGATTTGGGCTGTTTCTTTTCAAGAAGGTGAATGGAACAAGTACCAGGACCTGCAGTGGCTTCTCTGGAAGAACAGCACACCTGGGAAGTTAGTGAGATTTATGGATCTCTTCCAAGCAGGAGGAGTGTCTTGTAAACCCATGGGAAGTGCTGGCAATGAGGAGGGCTTAGAAGGGGAGGGTTGTTTGTTTGTCTTTTGACTCACCCCAGAAGGATTCTAATTTTCACTCGCTCTTAGAATGCATGGTTTTGATTAGGGAAATGCTGCTGTCTTCTTGTTTTTCTTGCTTGACTCAAAAATATTAGGTTGCAGATTTTCAATATAATGGACTCCTGCCTGTGGTGTTCCCTCCCCCCCCCCCGCCATAGAAGACAACAAACCATAACCTCCATATGCGTAGGACAAGCGGCAAGTATTCCTACTGTAAATGCACTGAGGTTGACCCCATGTATCAAGTTCAGGGTCAGCACACATTGAAAGAAGCAGAACAAATCCTTTGGCACAGATCTTGCCAGGACACAACGAAGCAGTTGCACCTCGTACAGAGAAGCAACCATGGTCAAAAGAGCTGGAATTTAAAGCAAGGGATACTCATGAAGGATTATTAATACACACAAAGGTACGTTTGCTTGTACAGACTAGTGTGGAATGCTCTAATGATGTGTATGATGCTACGCACATCATTAGAGGTGGCTAGAACACACTGACATGCATACATACATAATATATACAGAGAATCCTTTATATTCAAAGAACCCCAAACAAATACCCCCCCCCCCCCCACACACACACACCTTGGGTCCAAGCAAACTAAATATACAAAACATCTGCCCTCATTGCAAAAAAGTAATGGGAAGGCAGGGGGAGGGGGAAGGAAGGGGAAGGAATACAGATTCTCTGGAACTTGTAGTAGGAGAGCGGGTGGGAAGGGGAACCAAACCATCTAGGCTTTTAAAGAGCTTGCTATGGCACCTTCCTTGCTGTGCTGCAGTCTTGAACGTTGCTCTACTGAACCCGCAGACCTGGGCTTTGCCATCAGATCTTTTCATTCACAGGTGTCCAAAAGCAACACTTAATGAACGGTCATCTCCTGGTGTGCAGATCCCCCAAACATCCTTCTTGTCTCTTTTCTGGAGACGTTGACATCTTCCTATTGAGAGGGACTCAAACTGCTGTCAACAAGGGCACCGAAAGGATCCCCCCAACACTTAGAAAACTACAGACTGCTGAAGACTGAGTGGCAACTGGAGTTCAGCACAAGTGTCAGCATCATGACACAATCATACTAAGGTGACCCATTTTTCAAGATATGAAGAAATCCTAATAATGATGGGGGGGACCCTACTTGCTGTGTGTCAAACAACACTTTCTCCCCCCCCCCATCCCCATTTTTAACTGTTCCCTGGGATTCGGGGATATGAATCCTTGGAGTCTTTGAGGTGTAATTGATAAGTGTTGCTCCATCACTTGGTGCTTGTGGAAATAGGTTCCTCCACTTTCCCAAACATTTTCTTTCTCTGGACCCAAGGCTTCTATTTTTTGCCTGCCTTCTCTTGTTGGGTTTGGAAATCTTTAATAAATTATTTGGTGGTGCAGTTGGACTTTCTTTAAAACTGCAAGGTGGCAGGGAGTGCAGCTATTAGCTTAGATTATTTCTTTTTCCTATCACTTTGCTGCTTCTCCAGTTGCCCTCCTGAAAAAGTCTCAGTAAGGATTTCCCGGCTGAGAACTTCCCTTGGGATCTAATATTCAAGCAGGGAGCTACAGAAGTTGTGGACCACTTTAGAGAGACAAACAGGATGCTCTTATTCAACTCTTGGAACTCTTTCATGTAAGGTAAGTGGAAAAAACTTGCCCTGTATCCAAGAGAATTCCACTTAATTATTAATCTTTAGGGGGAAAAAGCAAGCAATTAGTTCCCATCAACAATGTACTTAGTTACCAAATTAACCAAATTTGGGGTTTGCACAATATAACAGCCCATAAACTAACTGAGCAGGCAGACTTCGCACATAAAATCATAGAAGCCTCTTCACAGTTAATGCTAACCAAGTTGAATATGTGCAAATGAACCTGGGTAAGTGTGCGGTATGAACACAGCCATTAAGAATGACTAAAAAACAGAAAGCAGAATAAATGTTAATCACTACAGTCACTTTCCTTTTATCTTTGGAAATTTAACTGTTACTTCAGAATAGTCAACTAACAGATTCTCCTTTGAGCATTGTATTAATAAGAACATTTTTGAAATCATCATGATCAAGGCTTAGCTCCTGGAAAAATTAATGTTACTATCCATCTGGCCACATAACCAGTTCAACAGCACTCAGGAAATCACATCCTTTGTAAAGTCGCCCAGCTTGGCCAAATACTGGCTTCCAGTGAAAATCCATCAGAAGGAAAAGATATGAGGCTGCCCCCATGAAGGCAACAAAATCTAGAATTTAAATTTTCAAGCCCCACAGTTGTGGGTTTCTGATCTAAAATGATGACAGGGATGGCTAAAGGTCACATATTTCCATCAGTTCTCTCTCCCCTCCCTTTCATTCTATGGTCCCCTCTTTCCTCCTCCTACTTGTTCTTCTTCACCTTCTCCACCCACCTTGCAACCTTCTTCTCTTCACTGATAGGGTAGTACATGTCTGAACTGCTTTTAAAGATGATGCTAAGGGTCACATATCCTCGATTTAAGCCCCAGAATTTTTAGACTAGGCAATTTCTGGGAACATTCTGCATCAATTGCAATGGAATAATGTGCTCTTCCTTCATTACTTCAAAAGTAATGTAACCTTATGTACCATGGTGTTTGCATCTTTTTAAAAATAGACATTTTCCTTAAATCTGTGAAATATATCAAAGACCTCTTGCATTCATATATTTCTCTGTCTGCTGGTAGGTCCCATGATCTCATACCTTCAAACTAATACTCTCTTACCTGGGAGTAACTTTCATTGGTTGGGTTCCCACAATATGTTTAACCTGGTTACTAAATTATCCAATTTTCTTGGTTTGGACAATGCACTGAACCATAAACCAAACAAATAGGCTGGTTCACACAAGCTAAGTGATGCTCAGATAAAAATCTAACCAAGTTTAACACTAACCAAGGTTAGTGTGTTGTATGAATGCATATGCCAGGTCTCCAACTGATAGGGTCAAGAGTGATGGGTGTGTACTGGTGTTTGACCAAGCACTGGAAGTCAGCCATCATGTATAACCAGGTGGAGGTATTTTGGGGGCCTTCAAGTCAGCCTTGACTCCTGGTGACTGCCTGGACAAGTCACTGCAGATTTCTTGGCAAGGTTTTTTGGAAGTGATTTGCCCTTGCCTTCTTCCTAGGCTTGAGAGAGTGACTGGCCCAAGGTCACCCAGATGGCTTTGTCCTCACAGTCTCTGGTTTCTAGCCTGATGCCTTCATCACTACACTAAACTAACTCATAGAACTATAGATGCATAGCCATAGGAGATTTTGTTAATCTGAGTGAGATTTTCAACAACTTGTTCTTATCAGTTATCTTGTAACCCTTTCCCAAATCCAATGGAGAAGCGCCAGAAAAAAAAAATGCAAGTATCTATTATCTAGTCTGCCTTGTCACATTTTGAATAGAACATCCTATTAATCTATAATAAATGTGCTGCATCTTAGCCTCAGAATATGCCTGTTCCTCAGAAGTGCGTGCTCTCCGTATTGAAACTCAACTACACTTGTCCAACTCCACTCTCTCAATGAGTTTGCAAATAAAAACTAATGTTTGATGGTCCATTAGTTTGTTTTCTTGCCTATCCATGGTGTTCTCAGGAGTCTTCTCCAACACCAAAGTTCAAAAGTGTCAATACCCTTCCTATCTTGCTTCTTCAAAGTCCAACTTTTGCTTCCATAGAGGGTCACAGGGCATACTGTGGCTTGCACGATTCTGATCTTTGTAGGCATAGGCACATCACGACATTTGAATATCTTTTCCAAAATCTTGATCTAGGAGGTTTAAAATAGAAGCTGTTACCACTGCTACAGATGCATCAGCTGCATTCAGTCTTTAGGTAATTGCAGATAAAAGGTATGTAACAATTTTTAAAAAAGCAAAACTTTGAGTTCAGCTTGGTTTCTGATGATTTCATGGAGACATCCCTGTGGGCATTTTCGCAGGAATCTATAAGTGACCTCTCATTCTTCTAGAATGTTTGCTTTGACTTCCAGTTGAGCCTTCAGCCCTAGAATTGGTCTCCCATCCAAGTACAAATCAGGGCAGATCCTGCTTAACATCTGAGCCTGGCCAAGTCAATCAGGTTCTGTTACCTGTTGAGACAGGTTTATCATTAGCATATGGAGTATAAAGTTCACAGCTACCATCCTTGAGAGTCCCAGTCAGCATGGCACACACAGAGGGATGCTGAGAATGATAATGCAGATGTCCAGGAGGACTACAAGCACCCCTACCCCTGTCATTAGCTCATCTGATTTTACTAGGGCTTGCTGCAGGATAAATTGGAGGAGTAATGGCTGTACTGTTAGGCAACAAAGGTCCCTCCTACCCCCCCCCCCCCCAATGTTCCAGGACCAATTCTAGCAATGAGGGAGACCTCCACTACCTATGAATCTCCCATCTCTGGTCCTTCAACTCCCCACCCAGGGAAGATGAGGCTGTCTTTGTTAGCCAACGCATTTCGATTGCAGTCACGCTCCGACCAGCAAAGCAAACAGCAGATCCAAGCAGAGGACCTCAAGGAAAGGCAGAAAGGTGAATGGTATTGCTGGGGTCGCAAAAGCCAAGCATTTTATGGTCCTCTGTAAAGCAGTGCAACACCCTGCTAAGGGACCCCCAGGCAGCCGCACCATTGCATGAGCAAAGCAGAGATAGATGCTGACCGATTAGCTGTGGCTTCCAGCAGTTTTCATGGTGTGGCTAGAATACTGTATTTGCCTAGATTCCCCACTGGGTTTGAACTGGCAGTAATGAGACTTTGACCATGTTTCACACAAAGACATAAAAGGTGGGGGGGGGGGGGGGAGAAAGAATCCCTCACCTTCCCTGCATCCTCTCCTAGGAAAAAATGGTACAAAAGATCAAGGAGAAATGACTATGCTGAATGCAATTAAAAGGGTTAACAACAAGGAAATGGAAATGGTCCAACTTTTAGAGACAGCTTACCCTTCTTTGGGTTCATAGATGACCACCCCTGCTGTTTTCTTCTGGTGCTGCACCAGCTTTTCGCAGGGTAAATGTGAGGCTGCTTTTCCTGTATCTTGACTCCCACATTTTATCTTTCTGTAATGGCTCTGCCTTGGAAGTTGTAAAGCCGCTGCTGTGGTCCCACCATATCCATAACCAGGTCAGTTCAAAATCAGCAGATGCATTTGCACAGTATACTAAACTTGTTTAGCCATAAAAGGTTAGGGATTAATCTGGGTTAGGACTGGGGCAGATTCTTTGGGGGGAACTCTGCTTAGTTAGTGGGGGTTTCACATATTGTGCAAATTGCCGGTTAGTACTATGGAGAAATGTCCTTTCTTCCAGCCTTCACTCCTACCCTTTGCAGCTGCTCCCATAACCAACTTTCTTCCCTCTAAAACTTGGAATTTCCTCCCTGGATATTTGCAAACAGCAAGCTTCTCTCATTGTTTTATAACAGTTGTTTAGAGTACGAGCTGTACGAAGATGACTTCCAGGTAGCAACAATAAAAAAAGCCACAGTAAATATTTGAAAACAAAAATAATAACAGAAGCCCTCCAGTTATGGGAAGGGTTGGGACAATTTCACCACCCATTTGTTACGACTGGTGGTCAAAATAATAAATAAATACATAAAAATAATGTAACCCTCCTTAATTCTTAGCTGCCTGCTTTCTTGCAAACCAGCTAGCTGAAAATGATCAATAGATCCAAATCTGTCTTGCCCACCCCCAGCCCAAGCTGTCAATACTGTGCTGGATGGAACAAGTTTAAATTGGGTCACCCCCAGAGCTAAGCCATAATGCCGTTACTTGAATGGAGCTGGGAGCAATGTGTGGACATAACCATGCTGGTTTTGAAACCATGGTTCTTTGGGATGCAAAGAAAAAAATAAGGCCGGCAAACAATAGTCATTCTCTTTGTGGCCTCTACATCCTCCCCACCACCCCCAAGCAAACTTTTGAATGGCAGGGTATGGAGCAAAGTGGATATCATAAACCTTGCAGACATTTTGTAGAAATTGCAGTTGCTTCTCCCTTATAAATCTCCAGTCCCTTTAATATTGTACCCATTTAGGATCCTGGCCCTGTTTATTTTGAGACATTCCTGTTACTTAAGTAATAAAGTTGGGCTCTCCAGTTTATGGCTCAGCATTATGTACCAGTTAGATTATAATGGCTTGTTTGACAAAACCATGGTTGAAATAAAACCTCACTTAGTATGATGTCTAAGCTCAAGCCCTGAGAGTAAAACAGCATGCTGTGATTCTTACAAATAAGAAGGGATCCGTAAGTCCCTATTCTCTTCTTTTTAGAAATGAATCATGAGCCACCATAGAAGAGATGTTGCTGAGCAAAATATTTTGAATTAAAAATGTGCCTCAAATTCAAAACAGGCTGTTCTGACTGCTCCAGATAAATTTTGAGTTTGAAACTGGTTTAGCTCAAAGGCATTTTTTTCAAGCTTCCCGAATGGTCAGAGAAGCCCATTCTGGACCTGAAAGAACTTTTCTAAATCAGAAGGGGGGTGTTTGAAGACTGAAACATTTCAAACATTATACGTTGAAAATGTTTTGCACACCTCCTGGCAATTCACAGGCCTTGTGCATGGAAAAGTTTAATTTCAACTCTGGGAAAAATCTTGTCTGAAATTTTGTATGTTACAACCAGTAAGCATAAGTGGAGAAACGGCCATCTAGTGCAACCCTACTCAATGCTGGGATGAAGCGGGAGGCATTTCCTACGTGATTGTATTTTCCTCAAATCTATCTGCATATAGAAAATTAGCAGTTCTTCAAATGTGTTTGGAGTGCCTGAGAACTGAGGGTTGGCTTGGAGAAGAACTGATTTATGATAATTCTCCCAAAAAAAAGACAATGTATGATTCAGGTGAACCAATCAGCCACGAACTTGAATGAGTCATGCATTCTGCCAGGCCCCCAAATTTGGACGATGTGACCCCCACTTCTCGTGCATGCAGAGTAATGAATTCCAGATGGTCCATATTGAAATTCCAGCCCCAACGCAGCCTTTTGCCACTTGCAGAAAATCTAGCTGCCTTGGATCACAGCATCTCATAAAGAAAGAGGGAGCTTATGATAAGTAATAACCCCAGTCTGCAGTGTTACGTAATGAGGTCAGGACGTGGGCCATGATGGTCATGATGCTCTTGTCTGGTGTTGACACAGATCTTCACACGTTCTTGAAAGGACTCCAGAACCCAACTCTGTCCTCCCAGCTCAGCCCTTGCAATTTGCTCTCCTTGAAACTTTCAGTCACCAAAGTTTTCCAACCATTACTTGCCAAGATGCAGAAAACTAGAATACACGTGGGTTAAAGAAGTTGAATCATGACTTTCCAATCAAAGAGGAAATTCATGTGTTTGTGTCTCCTTCAGCAAGATCCCAAAACAAGGCAGCTTTCCCATATCATCTAAATGGGCATCAAATCTCTTTCAAACAGGGATACACCACTTTTGTGTGATGTGTGGCACACCAAAAGAGGTGGGCCCGGGATCCATGGGCATGTGTGAATGCTTTAATGGGTGAAAGAGGTCCCAAAGCACGTGAAACTCCCCAACCCCAATACACCCAAAAAAAGTGTGTGACACAACATTGTTGACCCTACGCAACCTGGGAGAGGCTTTGGGGGGTGCGAAAGGGCTGGCCATCTTTGTGTGATGACTGAGGCACCCTTTTTGCTTTAAAACACAACCCCTGTACAAATGGCCTCTTTATACTACTTGAACAGACAAGAGTTAAAGGAAGCAGCTTTCATTCTCTCGCCTTCTTTTTCCAATCCTGCCCAAAATTAACCACTCAACTTTTCTTTACAGAAGTGAAGATTTTTAGATCAGGATTCCATGTTAACATCCTGAACTGCCAGATCAATATTCTTAATAGTTATTTATTTACTAATTTTTACCTTCCGCAATGCTCAGATTGGGGCAAACCCCCAGCCCGTCTACTGTGGGGAACATTCAGGAAGAGAGTCAGAAAGCAAAGTTTTAGCGTCGTATATGCCGATGGCATATAGATCTCCGGCAACCCCTAAATGACCTTGGCAGATCCTGAAAGGATAAGTAGGGTGAGAGCTGATTAATACTTGGATGGGAGACCACTGGGAAACTCAGTTATTGAGCTGAATGAAGCAGCTGAAACCATGCCACTGTAATGCTGTGATTTGCCTCTGAATGGCAGTGATGGTGTCTAGATCAGTGTTTTTCAACCTTGGGAACTATAAGATGTGTGGACTTCAACTCCCAGAATTCCCCAGCCAGCCATGGGGAATTCTGGGAGTTGAAGTCCACACATCTTAAAGTTCCCAAGGTTGAAAAACACTGATCTAGAGGGATTCCTGGGCAGCAAAATACAGCAACCTGAAACCCATTGCAGGGAGATTCAGGACCATGAAAAAGAACATTTTTTTTTCACACGGCAGCTAGTTACAGGCTGGGTTCAGGTGCTAGCAGCTGGGCTTGGCAGCACCCAGTTTGGATGACTAGAGGGGAAATTCAGACTAAGCACGGTATGTCTACCAATATGTATGGTTGTTGCCCCTTTCCCACATTCCTGGCAGCTGGCGTGAAGTATCAGCTGCTGGGAAGCCCCACAGCAGACAGGAGCTCTTGCCATCCTATCTCAGCTTCGCAGAGGCACCCAGTTTGCCCCTGGGTGACACTGGGGCTGGTCATCATGGGCCAAGGGCCTGCATGCAGCACCTGACATTCACCCCCTGTTACCTTCCCAGTGCTGATCAGGTAGGTAGCCTACCACATCTGGAAGGCCCCAACTTAAGAAAGGTTCTCCTGAGTTCTCTTTCATCCTTAGACACTTGTTTTCTAGCTGCAAGGAGAGACACAGAGAGGTGCATTTTAACTTGGGGGGCCTTCAAGTCCAAGCATCAACCTCCCATCCCTTAAACAGAGGTTTTGCTGCTTGCTCAACCATTCCCACCAGCAGCTCGTGCCCAGGGGGAGATCCTTAAATCACTGTTGCACCTTCCATGGAGATGCAGCACCCCAGGGAACAGACCTGCCCCGACTTCGTCTTCAGCAATTTTCTGTCCAGGCTCTCCCGCCAGAGTGGAAGAAAGATTTCATCCACCTGCTTTTAACAAGTCGACTCTTGGCTTTTGTTGCAAAAAGAAAAAAAGAAAAAAAAATCCCTGGAGAGCGTATGGAAACAAATCAACTTAATTAACTTCAACTGTTTCCAGAGTGGCAGCTGAGAAGTGAGGCATTCATTTTCTCCACCAGCCTGGTTAAGGGGGGAAAAAAGTATAAATCTAGGCCATGAGTGACACTAATGGGGCTATGCATACAAATTCTTATTTTTAAAAAAAAATTGTTCCCCCCCCCAAAAAAGAAAAAAAGGAAAGGCACTTGTAATGCAGAGCTAATGGAAATAGAAGGATGCATCATAGTTCTGATCAAGCTGGCGTGTGGGCAGCCAGGCTCTCACACCTTCTGGTGGTGGCAGAAGAGTTGCCATGAATCTATGGATTTAAAAAAAGGTGGAGGAAGGGAGCTGAAGGCCTAACAGACAGCTGCAAACGTTGTGCTTTTCCACAAAATCACAGCCTGGGAAGGATCCTCTGAGGACATCTAGCCAACCCCCTGCTCAGCACAGGAATGCATATTAAAGCAACTCTCAATTATTCAAGGCTGAGATTTTGAATCTCTCTCTGCTCTGATTGCCATCGCCCCCAGCCTGAGGTTCTTACAAACATTACCCCTTGCAAAGATGGTGCAATCTATGGGGAAAAGAAGGAGGAAGGGGTTCCTCTCCTGTAATTCCGAGAATCAACCACACTGAAGCAGGTTGAACAAGGACAGAAGGCGGCCCTTTTGGAAACAACCCACCCAGGATTAGTTCATGCCAGCAGCCCTGGACTACAAAGCACATCATCCCCACCCCAGGCATAATGGTGGAAAAGGATGCATTGAGGGAAGGAACTTCTCCTTATTGGCTCTCTGCAGAGCTATCAAAATGTTGATCACAAAGATAAAGGAAGGAAGGAAGGGAGGGAGGGAGGAAGGGAGGGAGGGAGGGAGAGGGGAAGCACATTCAGACCTGCAAGATTGATGTCAGCCCTTCAAGGTAGACCAGACTAAGAAACCCAAGTCACGCAGGCCAATATGACTTTTATTATAAAGATATAGTTACAGAATCCTGCAAGTCTGAATGTGCTTCCCCCTTCCTCCCTTTATCTCTGTGAGAACTAGGGAGACTCTTGTCTGAGACCCTTTCTCAGGTTACATTTCTGCCCCGGACTCAGGTTTCTTTTATCTGACCCTTGTCTTGATGGCAGTTCTTCCTCCTGCCCCTCAAGGCCATTCCCTCTGCCCTCTCTCTCTCTCTCTCTCTCACACACACACACACATCTATGAGCCAGAGAAGCTATAAGGAAATGTGTCTTCTATTGGAAACACTTAAGATGAATTCTCCCAACATGCTTCATCTGGTAATTCACTGAGCCCTTTTTCTCTGGGGCCTCCATGCACAGGGGTCAAAAAAGTCAAGGCAGGCATAATTATGCAATCAAAGCCACATCCCTTTTTACATGCAGCCATCGTGACTTTTTTGATCCCTCCCTACAAATGACCCTGCATTTTCTGCTTTCACATGATGCGCCAAACCCAAACACACTAAGACCTGCAAAAACAAAAGTTAATCTTGATCTCAGAATGTTGGGTAACACAGCTGCTCAGTCTTCAGCCAAGCTGATAAAGCATATTGTATTTCATATGGCTCTCTTTTTACTCACAATGTTTTCTGCTTGCTTATTCTGCAAAACAAAACAAAAAAAATGTTTACTGCTATAATTCAGTGCAAACTTTCTCCCAGTAAGCCCCATTCAAGGCAGTGGGATCTGTACTTAAACACAAGTCAGATCTGGCGGTCCCGCTGCATTTAACTGCCACTGTTCAAATCATGATGGGCAGACCTCCAAAATAGAAAATACTGATTTGCTACAATTTTAATAATAATTTCAAATGTCATTTTATTAAATAATATCAATAATTTCAGCCAGGTAAAATGTGATGTTTGGGGATTCTGTTAAATCCAAATCATCACCTTGGGGTGTCGTGGGCTATCCAATACTTGAAAAAACCTTAAGGAATCTTATGGGTGTATGATAACCGATAAATTGCATATTACTTTACACATATATCACATCTAGATTTCTCCTTTGATATTACTTCTCGCTGTTGACTATTGGCCTTAACGAGGGTGCTCTCTGCCTATTAAATCCCTCTGTAACGTCTCTGATTTTGCCCCAAACTGTGGGGGTAAGCGCAGGGAAAGAGCAGGCAAGAGGGGTCAAGAACGTTCTCTCATCCCCCGAACAGCGAGGGAGAGATAAGAAGATGAGACTGGCACCTCCCTGAGGAATGCTAGAGATGTTTATGGATTGACCCTGGGAACTACTCTCAGTCTGGGAAGATTCTCTGTATAGGTGGAAGCCAAATAAACCTTGCTGGGTTGAATCTGTATGGTATCCTGGAGTTTCATGGGCTAAACCTGACACAAACTGCACTTAGAAGAACAATTACATTTAATTCTTTAAAACAAGCCGTACAGTAAATTGTATCTGACATGTCTCAGATTGCAGCTATGAAACCTGGGCTGACTTTTAAACTCACCAAGCAGCTTTCTAATTGGCTTGTGAAAGTCTCCTTATGCAACTGCCCGTTTCTGGTTTTGGTTCCAGCTCTTGACAACAGTGGTTTTCTTTGTGTCTAGTGTATTTAGAGTTGCTATACTTAGAAACTCAAAGGATGTACGGATCTTGTAAATAAGAAGACATCTTTTCACTTCATGTATTGTCACACTGGTGTTCTGTGCTATATTCCTGTCCTTTGCTTTGTGCCGATAAACAGAATGGGCGAATATTTATGGAAGATTAGAGTTTAAGAATACGGAAGCCCCCTTTGTTAAGCACAATGATAGAATCATAGGCTTGGAAGAGACTTTGAAGGTCTTGTAGTCCGACCCTCATTAGCTGCAGTTGAATTTCAGATTGTTCCTTTGGGGCTTTGGAACACTGACCAGCCTGAGTTCAAAGAAGATTAGCGCTCTTGACTTGATTTCAGGATTTAATGAATTTCCTCCTTCCTTCTTTTTCAGACTAAAAGTTTCCTGTGTTTATTTCTGGCAGAGTTTGGTAATAAAGTTTTTTAAAGATGCACTTTATTATTTACAGGAATAGGGGCTTTAAACACTGTCTTACTCCTACAGTTTCCAGAAATGTTATACTTGCTGCACCTGGATTTCTTCTGTATAATTTTTTTTCTTTTTTTGTTCTAACTACAGCCAAAAGTTTCTGAATATCTATGCTTTGAATGTCACATTTCCAGTTTCAGTGTTATTTTTTTCATCATCTTTTAAATTAGTGGATCATTCTGGCCAATGTGTTGAGTTATATCTTTGCATACTTTTGTGTAATTGGGAACATTTTTATACAGTTGCCAAACATTTGCTCACAGTATGTCTTGCTGCTTTTTAGTTTGTCCGACTATATTCAGTGTCTGTGGATTTTGCTCCTGGTTATATCTTTGTATGCTTTTATTTGTGTTTTAATTTGATCCCCCCCATTTTTTTATAGTTTCTTATTCATTTCCAAAGTTTTACCATATATTCCTGTTTTATTCCTTGGGTATTCTGTTATTCATGCACAACCCACGCTGTTTTGTACTGGTTAAGATGTGTTTTATTTGTACTTGCATTTTTATTGAGCACAGTGCAAAGGCGTCGTTTTTTAAATATTTGATTCAATTTCAGCACCACCTGATTCCAAAACAACTCTTTTTATTATTCACAGTCCCCCCAAAATAGTTTTCCTTGAAATGCATTGGAACTAAGATTCTGGAATAAAATATACATGTGCACCATATTTATTTCATTTTCTTAGTCTGGGTTTATCCTTTTCTTTGCCTCCCAAAAGCAGGGAAGAAAATAAGTTCAAATGCAACACACTGTTTTTCTGGAAAACATTTTGCACAAATTATGGAGGAATCCAACTCAAGATATTTTGGATTTCCTTAGCACTATTCAAAAATATTTTCTTCTTATCTAATACTTTTTTTTTAACCTCCAAAGGAAAGTTTTACTGAGAGTTGGGCTCACTTTGTGCCCAGTTTCTCTTCTAGGAAGTATAAACCTGTAAACTTCAAATTGTTTTTTTAATGTAGAAACTTTGGTCCTTATGCTGTTCTTGTAATGTGTGTGTCATTTTCCCCTGATTTAGCACCATCCAGATATCTCTGGACTGCAGTTCCTAGAATTCCTAGTCAGCACAGCTGGGGAATTCTGGGAATTGCCTTCTGAACATTTTAAAGTGTCCCAAGTCAGGGAAGGCTGGTCCCAGAAAATCTGCATCGATCTGCCTTCGAGGGCCACATCTGCTGCATCACACTTTTATTCTGCAATTTCTCTGATTTTTGGATTCACTCGATGTGGCTGAATGCTATTTGTATTGCTTTTGACAGGAAATCAAAGTTAATGGACAATGACTGGACTGAGCCCACAAAATTAATCCACAGGAGGGCTGGATCTTGAATGTGGGTCTCACAAGGCCAAATTTCCTCACCCTCCTGGCTGGCCAGGAACCCTTAAGCCAATAAACCACCAGGAACAGATTTCTTCCAATACCAAACATGAATATGCAAATGGTTCCACTTGATTAAAAAAATAAGAGCACGTAAAATGTGCAATGACACCAAGTGAAGACTTCAAAATATAGTTCTTGGAAAAGCAGAGGAACACATTTTGCCCCTCTGGGGGAAAACAGTTAAGGCTTCGATCACTCAGTGTCAATTTTTGTCACTGCGACTGGCAACATTTCCATCCTGAGAAAGGGAAGCACCAGCGAAGCCAGGATCTTTTGAGGAAGAAAGACCAAGGACCAGATCCTATTCAAAATCCTCCATTAATACATTTGCAGCTAAAGCCGGGTGTCAAAGCAATTCATGTCTTCAATCCTGCTCAAAGGGAAACCCGAGAAAGGGGCAAGGCCATCCAGCTTGGTGCCTATCAGCCTGCCTACAAATGGCTCCCAGGGGCCACGGGGGAAGATGACCGTCTTACTGCAACCCCCTTTCTTGGTGGGGATGGGGGGGAACCTGGGAACTAAGCAAAGATGCTTGCCAGCTCCACAGATGTACAGAAGAGAGAAAGAGCCCATTAAAGCCACATCCAGCACCCCAGAAGAAAAGCTCCTCATCTGGAAAGGCAGAAGGTTGGGGTGGAGGGGAAAAGAGACCCATTGGAGGGTGCGGAGAGAAACAACCGTTTTTAAGCAAGGAGCAATCTCTGCAGAAAAGCCACCAGAGCTGGGGATTTGGACCAGATTTTGCCTCTCAGGCGCTGGACTTCTCAATTCTTCCAGAGCCAAAAACAGGATTAAAGCAATTTGCTAGTGGCAGAGGATGCAAGAAAGCTGTCCCCCACCCCACCCCATCCCTGGCCACAAGCTCTACTGCGTTTGACATCATCTGAGACAGAGGCCGTCCTGGGCCTTTCTTCTTCCCCTCTCCCAGGATGGATGGAGAATATTAAAATGATTTAACCACTTTCTTTGGCAGTATCATTAACATCCTCCAAGATCTGAGTGCTGGACAACCTCCAAAATTATCGGATGGAGGGCTGGGTTTGAGTGGAGGCAATGAAGCAGAGGGACACGGTGCTTTTTGACACAAGCGCCCTTTGCACGGTGATCCCAGGTGTGCACCGAGCTAGAGGTTTGCCTCGGGGCAGCAGGGACAACGGTCCCTGGAGGGAGGGGCAACAGGGGGAGGGGGCGCTGTTTGAGACAGCTTACAGACCAGTGGCTTTTGGAAATAGGGCGCTGTCTGCACACCTTCCTTTGGGCCAAAGGAAGGAGTTACATTTTGAAGGAAGGACGTCTTCTCCAAGTCAAGGTCTACTCATCGTAATTTCATGGACACATCTATGAATATGGAAGGGGTTTGCCTCTGCCACTTTGTGGAACGTCTCTTGGACTTCCCAGATTAGTCTACAGCCCTGGGATTTCCTGAAGGGGATTCCCCCCCCCCCAGCATTAACTAGGTTAACCAGCCCTGCTTAGCTGCTGGAGCTCAAAGTTGGCCAGGTGGTGCCTCCTAGTGGTGCAAAGAGTGGGTGGGCCTTGGTGAAAGATGCAAAATGGATTGAATGCGATCCACAACTTACCTTCAATTAAAAATCTATTAATGAAATGCAATAGGATTAGCTCCCATGCACTGGAGGGTTTGTCCTTTCTGTCATCTTAAGCTTACCATTTGAGAACTATTTGGGGAGGCAGTGCTGGGGGGGAGGTGTCCACACCTCCAGATGTCCAATAGGGAGGTAGAAGCAGCTATTCTTCACTTGTTGCTTACTACCAAGCGGTTTACACAGAGCACTGAAACGTTCTGAATCCCACGCCCTGAAACTCTTCCTCCGTTGCATCCTCTTCAGCATCTGAACGTGGGGGAAGGCATTCACCAGACATCTCCAAGCAGCTGTTGACAGTCGTAAGTGCTAGAAACACGCTATTTCTAGAGTGTCCTCTCACGCATAACGCCTGGGACACATTACTTGTTCTTCTTTATGCATTAAGATGGGGGAAAGCGAGAGAAAAGACGACAGACGTAGCCCCCCCAAGGACACCTCCATGAAGTAGGTTCAGGTGAGGAAGAATGATGGGTCCAAAGTTACCAGGTGAAGATCCCACAGCTGAGACTGAACTTGAACCCAGATCTCCCTGGCCATGGTCCGGCTCCCTAATCCCTAGTTTCTGAAAACCTAATTATGGATTTATAAACTGATTTAGTCAAGGTGAGCGTAAGCAGTGCAGAAAAGCAACAGCTGTGGCCAACGCAATAATAATGAAACAGAATAATATGCTCTAAAACGTATAATATATAATTGTGGTTGAATATTTACAATGAATATAGCGTTTGTGGCATCAGGGAGCTCTATTGCATACCACACCTGCCTCATGTTAAGGACAATGAAAGCCAAAAATCTCAGAAACTGAATTCTGAGCTCGGAGATGCAGGCTGTATTGCACAGATGCAGAATATTACAGAATATTCTGTATTATTACAGAAACAGGAGGCCTTTCTCCTTTCCACTTGCCTAATTTATCTCAGATTCTTCTTCCCCAGGATACAACACAGCCACCACCCTATTTTAGCTCCTATATATTTCATAAAGAGAGATCCAGGAAAACACATGGTACCAGAATGGGGCACAAAACTCCATTTATTCATGTATACAAAATTTGCATAGTAAAATCAATGGCAGAATT
The DNA here is from genome assembly GCA_030867105.1 of Liasis olivaceus. Lineage (NCBI taxonomy): Eukaryota > Metazoa > Chordata > Lepidosauria > Squamata > Pythonidae > Liasis > Liasis olivaceus. The sequence continues at coordinate 91,214,015 of CM061353.1, forward strand.
CCAGTTTCAGGTTGCAGAATTAATGCGAGGTATTTTAATGGGACATTGGAAGGCCATTGCCTTAAAAAAAATTGTATTAAAAATGCAGGGAATTACACCAGGTGACCTAGAGTTATCTTGGCACGGATCTTTGACTACAACACCCATCGCTCCCAGCCATTTGAAAGGCACCAGGTTGGAGAATATTGCTTAAAAGGGTTGGCAGAGAAGACTTCAGTGGCTGGATTCTCACAACAGGTTAAGTCCAAGTAAAAACAGGGTTGGATAGTTCATGAATTGCACAACTAAGTGGCAACTAGTCTTGTGTTTAAGTAGAAGATTTAAAAAAAACACCTCACTCCAGAGGTTCTAGGCAGTGTTCACACGTGTCTGGTAGGCAAGTTGAGGCTTCCTCCCCCATGGGAAATTTGGGGAAGAACCAGAGAGCAGTGCTGAGGAGTTGGGTCACCAACCCTCTGAGATGGTCTCTTGTTGGAGATCCAGATGGCGTCCTCACTGCTAATTTCCAGGAGGTCTGCTAAAACAGAGGTGTCTCAGACGAGCCTCGGAGAGAGTTAAGAATTCAGAGCACAGTGGTAAGATTAAACAGAGTCCTCAGATTCTCACACCTCCCTTCTCTGCTTTCCACAAACCAGTTCACAATTCTACGATGTGAGCAAGAGAATGAGCTTGGTGGGGTGGAAGGGAAGAAAAATTGTTCTCTGCAACCAAGTTGGCAGCAGAAAGCGTTCCCATCCAATTCCCCTGGGAATGGGCCCCCCTTGCCAACTGCAGAAGAGGCTTGATTTTTAAAAAATTGTATTAAAAATGCAGGGAATTACCCCAGGTGACCTAGAGGTATCTTGGCACGGGCCTTCGAGCAGAGGGCAAATTAGGCCTTCGTCCTCCAAGCCGCTCCTTCCCTCAAGGTATTCTTTCCCTGGAGATCAGAGTTGAATGTTGAAAAGATAATTCTCACGGTCCGGCTCTTGGAGGGCGCACACAGGGCTGGGGGGCGAGGGTTGCCGATGGAGGCTCTGTCCCAGGGCCAAGTCGGAGGAGGATAACACCCCACCTTTCTTCATCACATAGAGGAAATAGTGGAAGTCACTTCCATAACTGACGTGTCGGATGGACCAGTTGTAGGCACGCTGGGCATAGTGGCGCTTGCGGAAATGCGGCTGGGCAAATGTGACAGAGATGAACCTTCCTCCGGGCTGCAAGACTCGGGTGACCTGGGAGAAAACACAGACACAGTTACAGAGAACTCAGGCCCAGGCTGGATTTGAGTACTCTCAGATTCACCAGTTTCAGCACATAACATCTCTCCTGTTTTCTTCCCACACCCCTCAGCTGTTCCCTGCGCAGTCGTTTGGAATCTCCTACTTGTCTTGTTTTACAATTCGTCTCTCATCTGTCCCGGCCTCAAGGCCCGAATCCGGTACATCAGGTGAGCAGCGGAAGTGCTGAGAGCCACCTCACCTTCAGAGAACCAAAATGGAGAATGAGTCTGTGCACCTGGAAGATGAACAGATCTGCCCCAGCTGAAGGCTTCGCCCAGCACAGCCCTCCTTGTCAGATCACCTTCCTCTGAAGCTGTCAAAGAGTGCTGGTGCCCTTGCTAGGGGGCAAGCAAGAGAGGTCCAGAGGCCAGACTGCTGCTTAGTATCATGCACACTCATGCCAACGTACAAGAGATGTGAAGGCCAAGATGATGGCTGACAATGGCACCCTTGATTTTTTGCAGAAAAGGTAAGAACAATGGCATTGCCAAGCTAGAACTTGGGGAAATTTGAGCTCAGGGCTGTTTTTTTCAGACTTAATTCACCACTTCTGAATTCTTTGTTGCCAGGTCTATCAACTCCATGGGGCAGGAACCGCCTCAACACCTCTCATACCCTGATACCCACCCATTCTTCCCCTCCAAGCTGGTAGCAGTTTCAGCACGTCCTGTTGCTCTGGGAACTCTCCCCAGAGAAAGCGAAGTGCTCAGCAACCTCTCAAGGGAAGGGAAGGATGACGTGGGATGCCACGAACCGGAAAAGCTTCCTTTCTGGAGTCTGCAAAAGCAGCTGACCTCAGGCGAACGGGGGAAAGCAATGGCATCCCCAAAACCAGAGCAAGGGGAGGAAGTGGTGAGGAGGTGGATTGAAGGAAGTAGGCCTCCAATATACCTGTGAGTTAAATTCAGGGTAAATGTCAGGGGGACAGATGCCTTCCAATAGGCCACCTGCTGCATCCATTCAATGTTTGACTCTTTCCTGCCTGGTGCCATTTCCTCTGCCGTCTCTCTGCCCCCTGGTGACAAAACTTCATTGTCACCAAGATGGGTTGGGGTGGGGAATGATCTGAGCTTAGTCAGAAGTGCAGAAACACACCCCTCTGCCCCGACAGAGAACATGGGTCTGCACCATCCCCAGGAGTCACAGCTGACCACTAGCATCTAACACACTCCAATCCCCGTATCCAGCTTTCTGTTCACTTTCTGAAGGGCCTGCGCTATCTCAGAAGAGTGGTTTTTTTACCTCTCCCCATACGACTTTTTATTGCACTATCGTTTTATGGCTTTTTTTTAATGTTTACAGGACTTGGAATGTTTAAAGAATGTTATAATCTTCTCAGAGAACTTTGGTCATTAACATGCAACAATAAACTGCCACAGTCATCATCATCCCCTAAGAAGATGGGTAGCTGGGCTGTCAAACATCTCATGCTGGGAAATTACAGGGAAACTGGTCACCTTCATGTTTGGCTTGTATTTGGAAATAGAAAAGGGGCCCTTGATGTCATGTGGCAGTATTGTTCTTTTCTCCGAGAAACCTCTACCTCCCCGTGTCTGAAAGTACCAATTCTGGAGAAGAGAGAACGTGGCCTTTGATCATATCAGAGCCTTGGCCTGTCCTGCCCCGGGGCATCAAGCGAGGGTCTTCCCCATGCCAGCTGACAGAGTCGCGCTAATTCGAAACACAAGCCCTTCAGCCCCTTCTTGTAATGAGATTCCCCTTGACTCCCCGGGGCCCATGTGCCGGCACAGACACTCCCTTTTCTCCCTTGGTCAATGTGCAATTTGCACAGCTTCCCATCCACCCGCCACCCCCAGCTGAATAATCCCAAGCCAAGATCTGACACAGACACGTTGTCCAAGGTACGGCTTGTTTGCAGCTGAGTGGACTGACCCTTTTAATCATCATTTTCTCCTCTCTGGAACTAAACTCCTACTAATAGGATGGAAAAGAACATCAATTTCCTCGCTTGGCTTTATCCAAAGTCACAGGCACTTATGGCCAGGGCTGGCGTGATCAGCATGCTAACGCTGCGGCCGCAGGATCTCAGGCGCCAGCATTCGGCTTGGCTGGAACTTTCCCTCCCTTTGCCCGCTACGCAGCTTCTGCTGGTGCAGCCAGCCTACCCAACCGAGCTGGGGAACACCCCCGCACTTTTCTGCTGAAGGCCCCCCCCTTCTCTAGGACAGGTGGGACCGAACGCCCTTCATCCCTCCATGACTCACCAGCTAACCAGAACAGCCTGTAGCGGGAGGCTGGAACAGTCCCCTTAGGATGGGGAAAAGAGCATTCAACAACTCCAGGATGTCAAATCCACGCTGCATCTCGGGGTTAAAAGGACTACAAGGTGCTTGAGCAGATCAGCTTTTTATCAGGCAGCTCCCCTAGCATGGGTACCAAAAGCATCGCAGCCCTATGTTCTTGGATATCTATCCTACGCTGCAACGCCCAATCGTCTCTGGTTCAGGGCACAGCTGAGCAGCGCTCTATATAAGCAGACCAGCCACTGCTAAGATAGATGCTGAAGGAGTGTTTAAATTCCTCATTCAATGGAAGCAAGAGATGCCAGCTTTCGCTATGGGAAATGCTACAATGGTTCTCTGTAAGAGAGACAAACCTTCTTGGTTTGAGAGGTCAGTGACTGCTTCACACAACAACACCCTTCAGGGGCTTTCTGAATTAGCTTAGCACTCAAGTCACTGCATTATCAATGCTCCCACCTGGCTGGGTTCATCCAACATGTTAAGTCACCACAAAACCAATCAAGGTTAAGACTAAGTAAGCTGGGCATGTAGGACAAGGCCAGCTGCCAAGTCCTTACCTGATCTGGTTAAGCGTGTCATGTGAGGCCTGTCAGTCTGGGGCACACTGGTGCAATGCCCAACCCAGGCTTGGAAAATCAGGGGCTTCCCCAACCACCCTGACTGGCAAGGAATTCTGGGCATTGCAGTCCCAACATATTTGGAGGGTGTCAGACTGGGGAGGGTTAGAGTAATGGGTGCTTCTAGGAAGGCAGACTTTTAGAGCTCTTGATGAGATCAGAAGCTCACCCCACAACTGCTCCCTAATAAGGCAAATCTGGAGAATAACTTTTTCTCCTCCTGAGGCTAAATAGCAAGGAAGAAGGTTGCTGGAAGCTTTTGTTCTTTGGCATTTCCCTGTAGAGGAGCACCTGGCTATGGGGAAAGGAAGGAAGGAACATCGGTTGTAGAGTAAAATCTTCCAGAACCCCAGAAAGGAACCTAAACACACAGACTTGTAGTTGAGGGAAGAAGGTAGCAGGCAACTGGCATCAGGGTTTGATTTGACTTTGTACATGCTCAAGACAAGTCTTGCTAGGTTTCTTTCAATATTAGTTTTCCTCTTAGACTTAATCTTCCTCTTACACAGGCCTAATTGCTCCTTGGGTCACCCTTCTTCCTTGAATCCCAATGCTTTTCTGCAAGGCTAATTGCCGGGCACGCCTTTGCTTTGCTCTCACGAGTTCTTAATAAACTCTAAATACCATTTTAAAACAGGTGTTTAGGTGCCAGTTTTGTATCCTGGGAGTTTATAGGCTGCTAATGTGGTTTGGAAGGCCTCTGCCTCTGTAGACTGACTGCCAGAAACGGGGTTTAACCTCTCCCTGTTTTTCTCCATTAGCAGAAATGAAGAATGGACCTTTCTTCCTTTTCGCCCTGCTCCTGTAACACTGTTGAAATTTTTGGGGGGGGGGGGGGGGGAGGGAGGAGGTGTTGGAAGCAAAAAGCAGCTGAAGGCCCTCCCTGCTGCATCACCCTAATCTGGCCTGGTTGGGTGGGACAGACATGGTTGGAGAAAAAGCCTCCTAGCTAGTCCAAGAACATAGGAACTACTCCAGGAAGCTCCCAGGAAACTTCTGGGAGCTGAAGTCCACACATCTTAAAGTTGCTCAGGTTGAGAAACCCTGTGTTAGAGAATAGGATAACATGGAAAAACAGCACCTGGACCATAAAACAGATTAACCCAGAATTTTCATTTGAGACATGAATGACTAGGCTCAATCTATAATATTTTGGACATGTTACGTGGAGACCCAGCTCCCTTGAGAAGTCCACAATGTTGCAAAAAGTTGAAGGAAAGAGCAGAAGAGGACAACCAGCAACCAAGTGGATGGACTTGATTACAGATTGTTGGGAAACCTGAATGTTGGGATCAGATTATCATGGAGAACATCTAAGTGGTCACTAAGAGTTGATACTGTGATGGCACATAAACAAATTGGCACATGTGAAGGAGGAAAAAATGCCACATTTACCTGGAGGGGGGATGGGGCTCTGGAAATGGGTGTTGAAGGGTACACAACAGTCAGTCCTGTGAATGGATCACCAATGGAGACGGGGAAGGAAAACATAAATCCCTTAGTTTAGTTAGGGCAATGTGAAGGTACAGTTTCTCCACTAACCCTTTCACAATGTTGTTGCTTTAGATGATCCCCACTGGATTCTACAATTAGAAAATACTGAAGAACTTGTCTCCCCATTAACTTTATATGTTCCTATCATGCCTCATTTTATTCTCCTGATTTCTCAGTTGCTCCTGCCCAAAGAACACGTGAGCATAAGAGATGGCTGAAACCAGGCGCAATGGCAGCAAGGATGGAGGGTCAAGTTTGTCAAAATCAGAGGCATCCTAAGCTGAGGAAGCATCATAAACTTTAGCTGTGCCAGAAGAAGGCTCTCAGGTTGGTGGACAACCTCCTGCTCTGTCTTCCTTGAGAAAGAAAATGACCAATAAAAGGGACAGGAGCAAGCCAAAATTTGGGGGGCATGGGGCAGGAGAGTCACTGCCAAACATAATGCAAGGATTGAGCAAAAGGTGCACAGAGTTTGTGCTATCGTAACCGTACCTGGTAAATTCACACAAGATGCCGAGGGAAGAGGGAATGGCCTTGAGGGACAGGAGGAAGAGCCGCAACCAAGACAACAGATAAAAGGAATCTGAGTCTGGGGCAGGAATGTAACCTGAGAAAACGAGGGAGGGAGGGGAAGGTGCATTCAGACTGTTACTGTAACTTTACAATAGAAGTAGCATTGGTCTACATGACTTTGGTTTCATAGTCAGGTCTACCTTGAAGGGCAACATGTACATCCACACCACACTGCAGCCCCCTAAACAAACCAAGAGTGGGCTGGGAGTAAGTTCTGGCTTTGAGGGGATGGTCTTCAAGGGGTAACGTTACCCCTTAACATTCACGGGGAGGGAGCTACTGGGGAAAAGGGGTGACTTCAGTCTCGTAAGGTATTAATTTCACCCTTTAAGCTTCCCCCAATAGCAGCACTGCATATTCTAGTTGCGGAAAAAAAGCCATTAGAGAGCGGCATTGCTGGTTCACATCACCTGTGGCCCTCAGGGACCCCAAATGTTACAGTGCAAAAAAAAAAAAAGGTCCTCTGGTTGAAAAAAAGTTTGCTGAATCTTCCTAGATTCTTGAATAAAGTATAATCTATTATTTGCTGGGTTGATATACTGATTTTATTATTTCTGCATACGTTTAACTGCAGTATAGTTCTTTTGGTTGTAGTGGGGGAGTGTTATAGTTTCTAGATGCTGCATTATGGTCTCTGCTATGAGTGCTGAGAGTGGTGATCCCGTGGGTGTTCCTCAGTTCCTCTGAGCCCTCCAAAACATCTTAAGTCAACCAAAAGACCCAGCAGCCCAAGAAGAAAAAACAGGAGTCATCTACAACATACAGTGTAAGGACTGTAACAGCCACTACGTAGGACAAAAGACTAGTAGAGCGCATCCATGAACATCAACTACCAATCAGAAGACATGATGGAAACTCCTTCACCACTCAACACATGGACAGACTCAGCCATAGTTTCAACTGGGAAACTGTGATCATCCCAGACCAAGTTAAATCCAAAAATGCTAGGGAACTCCTGGAACCTTGGCATTCAGACAAATCAGCCATCAATAACACATAGAGATAAACCACATTTATACACCATTCAAGAGACAATAAAAAAGCTAAGAAGGAAACAAAAAGACCAGAACACGTCCCCTCCAGCAGCCTACACCCAGATAAGCAGGGATCAACACCAGACAAACAATCAGGAAGAACACAATATCCTAACCAAGGAACTACCAAGGAGAAAACTACCCCCCCCCCCCCAATACTGGCAGGGCAAGCTACTGTATATAAGCAGGGAGAAAACCCCACCCTCCCTCGCACTGATGATGTTACCTAGTTAGGTAATGAAAAGTCTGCAAGCAAACAACCAAGTTCAGAGACCACCAAGGACTCCACAATTCAACCCTGAGCTACAGATATTCTCTTCTATTGGAGCTCAGTTCTTAATTGTTAACTTTTATTCTGGCTGGATCATGCCCAAGGGGAGGGATGGCTTACACATGAAATTTCTGTTTGGTTGACTGTATCATGCTAAGCCACAGAGCAAACAATCTGATCGCTCTGCACGGGGTGGTGGGTGAGGAACAGAGTCCCTGACAGGAAAGAGGACGTTCAACCATACTCCTGAAACTGGGTCTCTAACAGGCCAGGTTCGCACAATACATGGCACCCGGGTGGACGAAACACAATTGGCGTCATCACGAACCTGAGACCTAGAGGGTTATGTAATTGGTTTGGTTTAGTTGTCACAAGCCTGTTGTTAAATTCTTTTTCTGAGGAAGCCTCGGGCTGAGTGAAGAGCTCAGCCTTGAGCAGTAGGTTGGGGTTGCTTGCTCCCCCGGTTCAGCTCCGTCATTGCCTGTACCCAAACCTCCTCTACAGCCACAACCCTGCTTAGCACGTGTGCAGCTGTGGCTTGGGGACAAGGCTAGGATGAGAGTCCAGAGCACTGGCAAAGCTGGAGGAGGACGAAGTGCTGAGACGCAGTTTGTTGCTGTCTAATTTAGATCATTCCCCTGTTTGAGCCGCTCGTGCAAAACGGCATCCAGTTTGGGAGGTTTTTCAACAGCTGGGTCCTCCCAGCACATGGACTCTGGGTTAATAAAGCACAAAGAATTGAACAAATGTTTTGTGACAACTCAACATCCAATGCCCACATAAACCATATGACGGTGGGATGGCTGAATTTGAACAACATACTGCCCCACCAACCACACAATCTCATTTTAACCCAGTCCCAGTCCAGTCTGTTGTGTGAGCCCAACCCATCGCCCTTACACTCTCACACTGCAAAACTGGGGGAAAGGAATAATTCATGAGCTCAGACAGGTCTGACTAGGATCCAGCATGACACTCTCCCCCCATAACTCTGACATCCTGCCAGCACCGCCTGCAGTCAAAAGCATTTCGCCAGCTGGTGCTATGGCAATGTCTCTGGGGGCTGTTTAATCAGGGAAGGGGATTAAAAAGTGGAGAAGGGGGTCCAGCCATCCTGGAATTTGCATTCTCCAGTTGGGACACCTGGGGCTTGTTATATATTTGGTAAAGATGTCAAGATTCAGACTTTAGGAGGCAGCTGATCTACTTAGCTCTGGGACCATCCGTCCGCACAGATCACCAGTCTAGCATCCACCAAGTGCAGCAGGATCAGTATGCCCCCAATTCCTACCTTGCAGACTGGTTGGGAATTCTGGGCTTTGCAGTCCCAAGGCACACTATAGTGATTCAGAGTGTGGTGGGTAGAGACACTTTGTTTCACACAGGAAACCAAAAACAACTGTGAGTATAGGATGGGGAATACCTGCACTGATTAAAAGAATCTTGGGAGAAGCGCACCCTGTAAACCGAGCCAGTTGTGTGAGGTAGCTGCCAAAAAGGCCAATGCGATACCAGGCTGGTTCAATAGAAGGTTCATTTCTAAGTCACGAGGAATAATAGTCCCATCTTATTCTGCTTCAAGTTATTCTGTAAGACCCTGCTTCAAGCTTCTGGCACCATGTTTTAAAAAGGAGGCAGGGAAATCAAAACGTGCCCGGAGCAAGGCAACGAGGGCAGATGGATCAGGGGTCTAGAAACCAAGTTCTTTGAAGAGTGGTTTAAACAGCAGAACATATTCAGCCATGAGAAACCAAGGGGATGCTGGCTGGGGAATTCTGGGAGTTGAAGTCCACACATCTTCAAGTTGCTGGGGTTGAAAAACACTGTGCTAGCAGAATGAATAGTCCAACAGTGGAACCCACTGCCCAGGAAGGTGGTGGGCTATGCTACACGGGGTGTGTTCCGGCAGAAACTGGACAGTCATGTATCTGGGTTGCTTTAATTTAAATTCCTTTTCTGAGCAGGGATTTGGACTTGATGCTCTCTTCCAACTCTGATTGTGTCACTGAGTCTCCCTTGCAGGCAGAAGGCTAGCATCTCAGGGGGAAAAGATTTAGCCTTGCCATCTACTCATCACACTTCTCTGATCTCTCCTCTTGCAGTCTGAAACAGGACAGTTCTAAAACTGCCCTGCAGGGCCTGGCTAACGCAGCTATGAGCCTTCCTACCTCTCTGGTATGTAGCTGGGGGTAGTTCCTATTTTTCTGACTGCTTCCCCACAATAGGTAGCAAGATGATGAGCTTTTTTAACGGGTGTTCAAAGCTTTATCCCTCCCCACAACTCTGCCTCACCATGTGCACGCCCAAAGCTGTGAATGAGGCTGCCTTCTTACACTTTTGGACAGGCTGGCCTTCTGCACTGGATTGGAGAAATCAGGTACGAGAATTTTGGACTGAACCAAGGTGAAAGTGGGTGAAAGCACATTGCTGAAAGCTCCCAATATCAAGAATTGGGAGAAGTTTAGCCCAGCATATGTAGAAGGTACCAGATTAATAAAAACTGAAAGGTTTGACTCAGGAGACAAAGTTTGGGGACCAGAAGTGCACTCTTTTTTCATGTATCGCTCCGATAAGCTGTTCACTGTAACACGGAAGCAAAGGCGGTTTTCTGAGTATTTGCTTTCTGTGTGAGAACAGCAACGTGTTTAAAAGCCCTCTAAAGAGTCAGTTTTCAGTGCAGAACACCATCTGTTGCATTAAATGGAGTGGACCTTCTTGAATCTAACCTACAATTGTACCGTTTGGATACTCCCACTGAAGGATTAAAAATGGTGCTGTGGGTGTAAAATGTGTAAGCCCAAGTCAGTTTCTGTACCACATACAGCAACTGCCACAAGACGGTCACAGGAAATGGGTGAAAGCTTTGCCCACTGCCACGATTGCTCAGACCTGTAGAAGTTAAAGCCCAAAAACATCTGGAGAACATCAAGACACTTTCTCTAGTATGGGCATTCCTAGTATGCCTCAAAGGGGAAAAAAAATAACATTTTTCAAGCACCTCAAACAATGCAAGTTTCTGGAGATTTTCCCTTTGGGCAGAGGGCACCTACAACTCTTCTACAGATGAATCTCTTCTGCCTCAAATGAAGTAGGCCTCTGAGGACCAGCTGGCCAAATCCCTGAGCAGGCATGCCTGAGTTTAAATTGCAAAGAGAGAGTTTGCTGGAAACTTTTGAATTTTCTGGGAGCAACGTCTGGTTGTGGAGATGGAAAGACAGCAGTCTAAACCTGCTCAAGGTTTAGGAAGGAATGATGAAACCCACTGGACTTCTAGGTGAAGAGATTAACTAGACAGAGGCGTGTTAAGGGTTGGAGGGGAACTCAAGACTCAGCCTGATTTGCTTTAGTTTTTCTCTGAGACCTAATCTCCGTCTGAGATTGGTCAAGTCATTGTCCTTTCCTTCACCCCTTCCTTCATTTTCTTAACGCCGACCCGTTTTTTCTTTGCTCCCATGTGTTCTTAATAAACTCAAAATCAGTGTTACTCCACCTTGGCTGCTTTAAGCTGTGTGGACTTCAACTCCCAGAATTCTGGGAGCTGAAGTTCCCCCCCATGCTGGCTGGGGAATTCTGGGAGTTGAAGTCCACACAGCTTAAAGCAGCCAAGGTGGAGAAACACTGCTCTAAACAAACAGATGTTTTGGTGACAATTTGTGACTTGGGAGCTTGTAATCTGATATGCCATGCGAATCTTAGGCTACTGCAGATGGACTACTGCAGATGGACTACAAGATACTGGCCTTAACACCGCCTTACGTTGCTCCATTAGCAGAAAAGGGGAAACCATTTTCCTTCTTTTGCCTTTGTTTCTATAACCCTGGTTGAAAGAGGAATAGGTGGTGGCAGCAATCAGAAGGTGAAAAGAGTAACTGCTGGGTGACACAGGCCTGGTGACAGAAACTAAGTGCTTTATCAGTAAGTTTAACGCTGTTGCAGAGCTATGGGAAAAAAAAAAAAAACCAGGGAATCCACATAGTAAAATGCAGTTATTGTATTTTAAAGGCACAGCCATTTTCAAACAGCTGAGTGTTAGTGAACACCAGACATGCTTGAGGTCCATCTTCCTGGAGTTCCATAGCCTTCACTCTTCAAAACAGATTCTATCCCACTTTTATTAGGGTGCATTAGCACAGCGTTTCTTAAACTGTTGGACCCAATTACCCCTTTTCCCCGTCTAGATTGTCACTACCACCCCCAAGAAACAGACACTGTTGTTTTACACAAGTGTCTTAGCGGCGACACCCCCAAACTGGACTCACAAATAAGTGAGTAAAAAATTGCTCCATTGCCCCCAGGATATACGCAAAGTACTGCCTTTGGGGTAATTATCCCCAGTTTCAGAACCACTACATTAGCACCGTCCCGTATATATGATGATTATATATTTCCCTTACAAAAGATTTAACTGCTGCCTATATATTGATGGCTGTACAATCTGAAACAGGCACACCAAAACTAAATGAGAATACCTGGGGGAGAGTGGAATTATTCCATGCTGTATCATAATTTGGCTTAACCACAGTTTGCTGAATAAGCCCACAAGGGCTTATTTTGAAAGATTTTATTTTGGGAGTTAAGTTTCAATAGGACAATAGTTCCTAAGCGGTGTTCTCGGGACCGCTGAAAACCAGCAGGGGTTCTTCTGGTGTTCCTTGATATGGGTGTCAAAATAAGCACTTAAAAATGGCAAAAATTGGCTATTTTAGTTCCCATCTAAAACTGATTAAAATTTAGCATTAGGGTTCCATGAACAGTATCAAAGGGAATGCATAGTACTAGCAAGTGTGTTTCTGCATGTTCCTGGTAGGTCTTGAAAAACTTTCTGCGATGACGCAGTGATTTGCATTAAGTCAAAGGTAAGGCAGTCTTGCCCAATCTCACACCCTCTGAATAGGCCTTGTCTGTATCTCAGCCAACAGGGTCAAAGGCTTCCTGAAAAGGGGAGGTTTAAGAAATGCACAGCACAGAGGCTAAGCCTTACCTAGGAAATCTCTTCTCCCCCAAGCCATTTTGATTTTTATCTGCTGTATTTTACTGAGCTTATCGGCTGCTCCCGTCGTGGACACTGAGCAACACCCATCCCAACCTTGGTGAACTGGGTTAAAACAATACAATAGAAAGAAAACAAATCAATAATATGACCCAAGCTACATAGAGACCTGGGAACAATCATCAGTATAAACCCAAATCAAGATCACTATATTCCAGCCTCTGAAGCCTGATGGAATTACCATATTTTAATTGCCCTTCCTAGAAACCAGGTGAGAAGGCTTTGGTGAAGGCCTTTTGGGGAAAACATGAGAGTACCACTAAGGGGGGAAGGAAGAAGTGAGCTGTTAAGTGGGACTAAGTGAGAAGAAATTATACAGTCCAGAGATAGAAAGAAGTGTGAGAAAGAAACTCAAAATAACTCTGCCTTGGTTTTGTTTCGTATAAGATGGGACAGTGAGAAACCTGGACAGGCTTCCAAGATTCTGTTGATATTGACTGATTATGGACCATGAAGCCATTGTTGACTCTTAGCAACCACGCAGGTAAGATTTTCTTCATGACGATCTGTCCCTAACCTGGTTTTTCAGGTCTTCCAAAAGGTACACTCATCGCTGCTGTAACTGAGTCCATCCACCTTGCTGCCGGTCATCCTCTTCTCTTTCCTTCCACCTTTTCCAGAGAGCTAGGTCTTCGCATAAAGTGTCTGAAATATATATAATGTGTCTCTTAGTAGACCTACATCAATCAATAAACTTGCATTCCTGGAGCTCCCATGGTATCTTGACCTGGCCTACTTCAAAGGGCTGATATCAATTGTAAAAGTCTCCCCAAGTTTCTCATCTTATACCAAACAAAACCAAGGTGGAGTTATTTTGAATTTCTTTCTCATGCCTCCTTCCATCTCTGGGCCGTGTAATCTCTTGCCTGAGTCTCCTTAATGGCTGGTGCCTTCCTTCCCCCTTCACGGTACTCTCATGCCTTCCCCAAGGCCACTTCTACATCCCTGTCAGTTCCTGAGGTCCAAGGAAGTGCCATTCCACAGAAGGGCAAAGTGACTGAGAAGGCCCACTTCCCTGATCTGTGGAGGTGGCATCTCCTTTCATTTGTGCCCTGAGTCCATAAAGCCCATCCCTCTGCAGATACCTCTCAATTCCCAGCACCAGATTCCTCTCTTTTGAGGACTTGCTCCCAGGAAAGGCGATTCCAATGGTCTTGAGGTCAGCAGCAGAGGTCAACTGAGGCATCACCTGGCCACAGACCCAATGCCGCTGGTCTGTTTGGCCATGGGGGGAGATGACGGACAGAGGTGAAAGCTGAGCAAAGAGAAGCTGAGGCAGGGCAGGGCAGGGCAGGGCAGGGCAGGCCCCCCTCCTGCCCCTCTTTCCCCTGGCAGGGAGTGGGGAGGATGGATCCATTCCTCCCCTTTCCCGGAGACTCATGCAGAGGCTTGACCTTTCTCAGGGGCAATGGAAGAGAGGAGAGGGGTGAACCCAAGGATTCCCCACTTCCATCACTCCAGCAAGGGACTAGCTAGGGAGAGGGGAACTTGAGGGGATCCAGACTCGGGGGGCAAAATGGCCTCGTTCCTAAGCCTGCCTGGACTCACTGGCCAGAGTGGACACTCTTCCCAGGCCAGCGAGGACAAACTGGACAGGAGGCTCCATCTTCCTCCCACTGGAAGCCAAAGGAGCATCTTGGCACCCTAAAAAAGCCTTGGAGAGCTTTACAACAAGGGGAAAAATGAACTGGGGGGGGATGGAGAAGAACGAGAAAATGCATTCATTTTCCTCCTTCATGGAACATGGTGCCTAGAACCCCCCCGCCTGATTCCCTCCCACCCCCCCAGGCAAATTCAATATGGTTGCCACAGCCCAATTAGCATCCCTGAGAAAACCTCGCTTGTCCCTCCCCCCCCAGACCTAGTCAGTACCACCAGCAAGGGATGGGGGTTGCCATGGAAACAGGGAGAGCCAGCCGGTCAGATTTTTTCGGGGAGGGGAGGGAAGAATCCGTAAGCTAATGAGATGGAAACTGGGGAGAGAAGGTGGGGAAGTTGGGCAGCTGAGATAAGAGAAGGGGGGGAAGACAAATTGCACCCCCGAGAGACAGACTGCACCTCCTTCAAAAACTCTTGCAAGTCCAGGCTTCTGGGGGCACCTTTCTCCAGGGCGGGGCTGGCAGATCCGTGGCTGGTTCCTCCCTGCTCTGAATCCCTTGGCAGGGCTGCCAGGCGCTTCCCTGGGGCTGTACCCTTAATCAGAAGCCGTAAAAAGGACGGATTGGAGTGAAATACCGCCATCTGCAAGCTGCTATTTATGACAGCGAAGCGTTGCTGTGGCAACAGCAGGCAGCTGGGCTTTGTTTTGGTGGCTTTGGGGGGGAGGAGGGGGAAGAGGAAGCGGGCACCTTGGCACGGAGGGAATCTCTTAGAAGCAAGGGCCGTCCCGAGGGTGCGGAAAACGCTGGGCTTCCTTGCCAGCGTCCAAAATCGGCTTGGGATGATTGCGCTCATCCCTTTCCACCCTTCTTCTTGCTCAACAGGCCCCCTGTACAGGCATTCCCAGCTCAGCTTCTGGAAGGACATCTGGAACCCATCAGCCAATCTTTCCCTGCTGCCCAAATGATGCCAAGCCAGAAAGGGCACAAGCGATCTCTGCCAAGGGGTAGCCTAGACCGTGCTGCCCCGGCTGCCACTTCCCAACGCTGTGCCAAGAGGAAGAAGCGGGGGCTCTGATGTCCCCAAGGAGGGGGACTGAATTGTGGGGGGGGGCATCCCAAACAAGGCTTTTCTCTTGGAAGAAACGGAGACAAGAGAGTTGGGTGCATATCGATCTGGGCTGCGTCTCTGGGGCAACGGGAGCTGGCCCTTCCCTGTCACCCTTTCTTCTCAGATTTTCCAAGGACATCCACCCCTGCGTTGAATTGGCTGAACAGCCAAGCTTGCCCAGCACACTAGACGGGGTTAAAATGAGGTTGGAACATGGTGGGTTCCTATGCTGTGCAACCCAGACAATGTCTTAGCATGCTGGGTGAACCAAGCCATCATGTTAGCCACCTTTTAGCTTCTTTGCTTGGGCAGAACAGGCTCTGTGAACTCAGCAACTGAATTTTGTTTATCCAGGTTTAGTGAGTGGTGTGAATCCAGTAGTTAAGATCCAAGATAACGTGGATGTTATTTCGCACAGGTTGTCCCAAGTTTTTTCATGGCTGACTCTGGTCAGATATTTTATTTGGCAGACCTTAGGGTTTGTGGGAAGGAAAACTGAGATGGGGGTGACTGGGGGTGGCGGGGAAATCTTATGTGCAGAGGAGAGGAACTGGGGGTCAACCCTCCTGTTTCATCCTGGTGCAGTTGAGTAGATCATGCTGGCTCGGGATTAGGAGATTTGAAATCCAACACATCTGGAATGCAGCAGCAGCAGGTTGGAATAGAGAATGGGTGGTGGGGGTGGGTGGGGGCTCTGTAGGACCACCAGAATGAAGATCTATTTGCAGTTCAGGCTCACATCCTGCTCAACTAAAGTATCACTGATTCCCAATCAAATAAAATTACAGATGTGGCTTCAAAACATCTTATAACCAGAGAACTAGAGACATAAGAAAGACCAGTAGTGATGTCCCGCTACCACAATTGGGAAAAGCCTGACACAAGAAACCTTCTAAATCAGTGTTTTCCAAACTTGGCAACTTTAAGAGATGTGGACTTCAGTTCCCAGAATTCCCCAGCCAGCATGGCTGGCTGGGGAATTCTGGGAGTTGAAGTCTACAACTCTTAAAGTTGCCAAGTGTGAAAAACACTGCTCTAAATGATCAAGAAAACCACTGTCTAGCCCAAACCCTGGGGTAGCATCTCATCAGCAAGGATTCATGCTACTCACCTCAGTTAATACTTGGTCCAGAAGCATCTTGGCTTCTACGGAAACATTCCAGAGATCCTTTTCTTCCACCATCATGGAATCCAGAAAGCCTTTCTCCAAGACCACGTCAAAGCTTCTGTCCACGAAAGTCAAGAACCGGGCATCCATTACCACCCAATGTAAACCTGAGCAATGCGCGTAACGGTCTTGCATGCTTGAAATGCACACGGCGGAATAATCTATGTTGGTGATGTCTGTGTACCCAAGCTGGAAAAGATCATAACTCAGAGCACTGTTCCCACAGCCTGCAAAAGACATAAATGTGAGTTGGTTATTCTCAAGGATTTCCCACAGAGCCATCGATCAGTGGTGCACGGTGGGAGCAACGGTCACCCCAACTCTTTACACTTTTTCACAGCTAAATATTTCACATCTATAAAGTCAGGTACTTGATGAATTATGGCTGTATCAAGCATGGGGGGCGGCTAAAAGAATCACACTGAGAAATTAGACGTATTATATTATTTCAGATGTCAAGGGATGGTTGTCAGAAATGTGTAATCTATCTGTTTTGGAAAAGGCAATATTTTCTACTAATCACAGGATGCAGCAATATGTGTTACTCTGGCAGTGATTTTGTTATAATTTGTACAAATTATAGTAGTGTATTCATTAGTAAACCAGTGACTATTAATAAGTTATAAAATATAAGGTAGGTTTTTTTCCCTTTTTCTCATTCTTTCTTCATTTGTATTTTTAGTTTGTTTGGGTTGTCTCTTTTCTAATTTTTTAAAAGTTTTTTTTAAGTTTAAAGATTTTGTTAATTGTATATGTATACAAGTTTTAGATAGATAGATAACGTCATGTATTTGCTCAAGCCAGTCCAATGCTCTCAGTAGCTTAACTACCAGAGATGCCACTAAAATACAGCTTCTGGGTTTAAGCCATCAAAAATCTACCGAGTAAAAATGCAGATCCGCATTTCTATGAAGTCCAGATCTCGTGCATGGAGGCTGAAATTCTCACCTCACCCTGAAATATGTGTATTTTGTTTGCCCTCTGTTCAGCAATATTTAACATCAAGAACTTGAATTTCAACAATTCAGCTGCTAAGAGTGTAATGCCTACATTCTATTTCCATTCTGTTTCAGAAACAAACTAATCCAGAGTTGTGTAAGCAGGGCACCCAGGACCTCCAAAAACCATCACCATATCGTTATTCTTACTGTGACAGAAATGGAAAATGATTAAAGTCACAGCTGCAGAGGAACAATATTAACTCAATTTAATTGTAATTACTTTAAATGTAAATGGACTGAAATCAAGTTTAGTTTTTGTCCTAGCTTCACACATTACTTTCTGGAGTATGGCCTCTAGCCGTCCACTCCATGCCAAGTGTGCAAGAGCTACCCTTCTTGGTCCAGAAAAGCTACAACTGTTCACCTTAACTCTCACAAAGACGTGCTATCCAGGTGGAGGCTACACCATTTTAGGTAGGAGTCATGTTATCAAACATTTTTCTGTAGAAATGCTCTCTGCCTATAAACACTTAGCACATCAAGGTTTATAGTCCATCCTCATCGCTTTGCTTGTTTTCTACATGCGGGGACTACATTTCTAGAGAAAAATATTACAGGAGCACAAGCGAGACATAGATCTAACTCTAACGGAAACATTAAAAGCAGCAAACAACCAAAACTCGGAACCAGGACTGCTTTGGGGACTCAGAGTTGTCTTTGAGCATGTCCAGAGTGCCTTTCCCTTCCGCCATCACCTGGGATTAAAGGAACAGGAGATCTTTTCCTTCTGGTTAAGCCAGAGCTACAGGCCTTTCTGTTTCCCAGAATAGAACCCATCATCCACTTCCTTGCCCGATTACAAAGGTGGCCAATTTCATGAATTTGCACTCAACATTTCTCCGAATAGGTTTCTGTATCCAAAGAAACACAAGTGGAAGGACCGCGGGGAGAGGAAAAGAGAGGAAAGTGGGGCAGAGCGGGTGCCACAGATCACAATCTAATTAGTGAGGAAACAGCGGTTAATGAGTGGGTTGCAAAAGGCACTTTAATTACTTTTGCACAGAGCTTGGAATTCATACGTCTGGCACCTTCTTCTCCTTGGATAGAGAGAGGCACAGAGGCCTGACACCTGACGACAAGACCAGTGGTTTTCACTTGGATCAACCTGAACCCTTGGATTTATGACCCAAGGGGTCTCCGGCTCACCTCCTGGACACCAATCTGCAACTCCAAAAGTGGGCTGCCGAAGACAACCATAGTGCATAGGTTTGGCTTTCGAGCAGACTTCTGCTTCCCTTCTGCTTTGTAAGTTTCCGGCACTCACGAATGCCAAGAGCAGCTGGCCGATGCTGCAAACGCCAAAGGACAGACCCGACGGAGGAATTCCTACCACCCCAAAACTGAGGAGAGATGAAGAAGGCTTAATGTGCTGTGTAAAGGAGGGGCTGGCAACTGCTAGTGGTCTATGAAAATGCAGAAGCTGCAGCCTTTAGCTATGGGGTATAATCCTGGACTAAAACTCCATCATTTCAGAAAGACCGGAAATGGTCAGAACATTTCTGTTTTGTTTTGCAAACCAGGGTTCCTTTCCATGCTGACTCCCTGTTTTGGGAGGAACAACGTTCTCCCAAGTCCTCAGAGGGCAATAGGTTGTTTTCTCCTATAACTAAAAGCAGTATAGAAATATCTTTACAGACACACACAAAAGCAACAACTAGGATTAGGAATCAGATGGGCTGGTCAGTGAGCGAAGAAACCTCCCCCATTAGATAATTTCCCAAACTCTTATCAAGAGAACATTTTTCTTGGGTCAAATCAAGGTGACAAAACAGCACGCAAGGTTTTGAGACCTGTGAAACTTTTTCTCAACCCTAACCCTTCCAATTTCTATCAATCCTTCTTAAAATGTGGCACCCAGATCTGCACTCGAGGTGGGTCAGACCGAAGGAGATTGAAGTAGAATGATTTACTTTCTGAAATTTGGAAACTGACCTTCTCTTAAGGCAGCCTCGAATTGCATTAACCTCCTTTGCAGCCACATCACCCTACTGGCTCCTGTTCAGTTTGCAGTCCCAAGATCTTTTGCACGAGCACCATTGCCTCTAGCTAAATTCCTTAATCCACACCTAAAACTGAAAGGAAACCATGTTTGCAATCCCTTTTCGTCAGCTGAACCCTTGCAGTTTCTCCCATGGTTAAATTCAGAAGGCTCTTTGTATTTACGCCACCCTCTTAAGCCATCACGCTCCGGGTCTGCAAAAATAGGGGCCAAATAAAATAAAAATAAAATAGGACTTGATATACTTAGCAGCCACCAAAGAGAACGAGACGACTGGAGAAGCAAAACAGGATGGTGGTAATGAAACCATCACATGGAGAAGATCAACTGTGATAAGAGAAAGGGAGGTGGTTTTGTTTGCAACTCCCTCTTATTCCACCCGTAAAGTTAGGAGTTCATGGACTAGAGTTTTGTAACTGACAAGGGGGAGGCTAAAAATAATAATTCAGTAGTTTCTAAAGCAGGGTTTCTCAACCTTGGCAGCTTTCAGATGGGTGGACTTCAACTCCCAGAATTCCCCAGCCAGCAAGGCTGGCTGGGGAATTCTGGGAGTTGAAGTCACCCATCTGAAAGCTGCCAAGGTTGAGAAACACTGTTCTAAAGTATTTAGCAGAATCCTAGTTGCTTCATTTTTTAAATATTTGGTAGCACTCGCTGCCAATGGTCACATCAAGGGGGAACCAATAATGAGACAACCATGAGAAAACGTAAATAAAGTCAAAACTCCATTCCGCTCAAACCTGATTCCAGGTACACATCCAAGGAGTTTTCCCTACTTTATCATAAAAGTGGTTCACATTTGCCTTCTTCTGGTACTTAAAAAAAAAATAGTCCAGTCTAGTGTTTCTCCTGCTGGCTGGGGGATTCTTGAGGTCCACACATCTTAAAGTTGCTACAGTTGAGAAACCCTGGTCTAGTCAACAGCCCTGAAATTCTTTAGAATCTCCCATCCAAGAACAAACTAGATCTGATCTTGCTTAGCTTCCAAAACCAGTCCAGGTGGGAGATGTACAAGTCCTAAAGCTAGCACATATGAGTATATGTGCAGCCACTTTGGAAGGATCAAAATGACAATTCCACCAGCATGGAAAATATCTCAGAGCCATCACTGACAACCTCTCTGTCTCTATAAAACAATGACCGCTTGAGGATACGATGGCTTTTATGCTACCCATCTGAGGCCTGATCCAAAGAAACGTAAGTTGTCCTTGTACAAGCAGCACTGCCTGATATGGCCACCACCAAATAGGACCAATTTCAACCCTTGTCTCTGGATCAGGCCCAAAACAAGTCTTGCTAGAGTCCTGATATTTGAAGGAAGCATGCTATGGACCATGGCATTTGATTTGTGTAGGAATGCTTGACAATAGCTATGAAACATCCAGTATAGGTAGCCTTTATTTAGCGACTGTTCGCAGTTACGACGGTGATGAAAAAGTAACTGCAACCAATCCTCACATTTACGACCTTCACAGGTCTGTAAAACAAATGAAAGCTGAAGTAAGATCATAAGCACATTTGCAGTTTCACTTAACGGCTGCTTTGCTTAACAGCTGAGTTTGTGGTTACTAAATGAGGACTACCTGTATGTGGACTTTAGTGCAGGAAAGCTTATAATTTACTGCCCCGAGGTACACTTTTCAGATGCACTGGGGAAATTCAATCCCAACAGATTGGTTGGGTAAGAAATTAGGGAAGGTTGTTTCATGTTCGGGTAAAAGGGGCATATTTTTAAGGAGGCCAGAAGATGCTCTGAAGTTTTGGCTGTCTTGGATGTGAATCAGTCTCTCTCTATAATGCCAAAGCCAGGATCCTACCGTTCCTGCTTGTCAGGCCCAGCCCAAGAACAACAATGAGACAGTCCAGTCCCTTTATTGGCTTACACCTTATAGACTGCCAGTCTTGCCAGACTAAATCTATATTACAGCAACTAGTGGATATACCCTGTGAGATTCTAGGGAGAGGCTCTCCTGAATCTCCTTCTCTTCTCACGCCCCCCCTGCGGACTGTGCAGCCTCTTGCCTCCCCCCCTGGAATGCACCCCCTCCTTCCCGATAGCCTTGATCTCCCCCATCACCTCCTCCTCGCAGACTCATCCCATCACACCGCTGGAGCAGATCAACCTTCAAAAGACCGGATGCCTTGCTACCTCCACTCCCCACCTGGATTCCTTCCTGCCACTCTTTCACCACGTATGAATCTTCTGTTAATCGCAGATCAGACAGATGGGTCCCCTAACAGGATCGGGGAATTAGTCCCCGTTAATCCCAGTGTGTTTAGAAAACCAAACCTCCCTCCATTGATCAGATTAAGGAAGGTCCAGGCTAAAAACTAGAGCAAAGTAATGAGATTAGAGAGATTAAACCACTCCGGGTCCAATAAAGGCTCGGAGCTGTTCCCAGGCTGGTGGGACTCCCCAACCGGCAAGCCAGGGTTTGGTTAACTGATTGATCCAGGAGATGCAGTGACCCCAGGAAACAAACAGCAGGGCCTGAATCCTTCCTAGGAAATTGGAGGCACAACCGGGAGTTGCGGGAGTCGTGCTCAGGAAGTCCAATCCACCCAACCAAGGACAGAGAAACGGGAGGAGACGTTTCCTTTACTGTAATATCAAGCTTGCCATCAACACAGAGCTAGCATCTTGGAGAGGAGCATCGGGGGTCATCCCTCTGGCTTTGGGGCCACTTCTTAATGTGGGGCGAGGAGGGACCCAAACCTCTCCAAAGAGGCGACACCTCTTGCCCTGCACCTGTCCTTCCCACCAATTTCCACGTTCAGATTGAGGGAAACCGCACCTGCAGAATGAACAGCCTGAGCGAACAAGTCAAGCCCGGCACGGGAGGGGCAGCAGTCGCCCACCTTGAAGCGAGGGGCAGGAGATGCACCGAGGAGAGAAGGAAAACGAGGCCAGCTATCTGGACGCCAAGGTGACTGCCCACGTCAAACCAAGTAGGGTGAAGTCTCTGGAAATCGGCTGCGCTGGGCAGGGGATGACCATGCTTCCCTGGCAACCTTGAGAACTAGAAACTTGCGATCGCCCTTCCTCTAAAAACCAGGAATGAAGGTTCCTCGGAAAAGCCTCCGCAAAGGCAGAACAATCCAGTCTGCAAAAGTGGAACCGCAGGACGAAACCGCACCTCCTGCATGAGGGACCATGTTCCAGAAAAGCTGTTTTCCAAATATTAAATGCTGCGTATTTATTTAATGGAGGAGGGAGGGACAAGAAGTATGGATTTTTGCAACATTATTTTTAAGGGGATAGGATCTTACTTAGAGGAACCGTGCTGAGCTTCCTGATTAAGCCCGTGAGTCAGGGTATAAATTTTTTAAATATTTTCAACACACACCGTTTGCAGATAAACACTAAAATAGGTGTATTTTTATTCAGGAGACAGACAGGCCGAGCTGACGCGAATATTTAAGGCTTGTGCAATTAGCAATCTGCACATCATGTTTATGGCAGCTGCCAAAGCACACTTGGCGAACAAATCACTCAATCCACAATACACTTTGCAAGAGCTCTGCGTGAACAAATCTGAGTCAGGTTTTGAAAAGTCCTGACACATGAGCTGAAATCACGAGAACAGCGAACAACAAGCAAGGCAAAACACACCGGGAAGGGGGGGGGGTTAGATTTTTGTTTTAGATTTAATTTTTTTTAATCCCGCCTTTATTATTTTTATAAATAACTCAAGGCAGTGAACGTACCTAATACTCCTTCCTCCTCCTATTTTCCGCACAACAACAACCCTGTGAGGTGGGTTGGGCTGAGAGAGAGTGACTGGCCCATAGTCACCCAGCCGGCTTTCAGGCCTCAGGCGGGACTAGAACTCAGAGCCTCCTGCTTTCTAGCCCGGGGCCTTCCCCACAGACCAAAATGCTCTTTTTTCCGCTTTAGTTTGTGGTTCTTCCTGCATTTCCAACATCACCTTCTCAGTTGCTGCAACCACAAGGAGGTGAGCCCACGTGTCCATTTTGATTTTTCAATTACCCACTCTCCACAAGGAAAAAAAAATCATTTTTTTTTGTCCCTACATACTTGGCGGGCGATGTGACGTCAAGAGATTGCATTTTTTTACTTTTGCTTTATGCCCAAACCAAATTACAGATGTAATTACAATTTACAAATTACAGCCTTAGTGTGCCATGCCGTGGTTTTAGGAAGTTTAAAGGTAAAATGGGAAACAAGTTCCTAGTCCTCATGCCAAGGCAAGAATCCAAAGGTGATGTCTCCCTACTATTAGTCAAAGTAAGCCCAGGAGTCAGACAGACCAATCCTTCCACATTCATAACAATGCTCCTATTGCATCTCCGGTAAGAACAGATGAACTAAGATCCTATTTATTATCTAAAAACTGGGAGGAGCGAGTGCTATGGACAGCACCTTGAGTTTCTGGAAAGGCAGGATATAAACGGAAGAAATAAATCTCAGATACTGTCAAGAAACCTAAAGGAAGGGTCGAGGCACAGCTGAGGTTTTGAGAGAATGTCACGGGCGCTTTCACAAAATGGCAGCTCTGGTGGGTGTGGCCACTCACAAGACACCTATATCCCAGAAGCCAAACAAGGCTGTTTCCCAGCCCTCCTAGCATGCCCCTAGCTTACCTTGGTCCTTTGTTTCTGGGCAGGTGGGCACACTTCCAAGCCAAGTGCCACCTCCAGGCCTTCATTATTTTCTAAGAATGGCTCTAGGGTCTAGGTAGGGACAGAGGCATTGTTAGAAGTAGTTCATGCCTGAGGCTGTGACATGCTTTCCAGCCTTTTGGGCTTTTTTTTTTTAATTAAAAGACTCTTAAAATAAAATGAGGTGGGGCAGAATCCAGTTGCTCCCGGGCACCATGTTGGGGACGCAGGAGCTAGTGCATCCATTCTGGGGAGTGCCACATTGCCCCCTGGCGGCAACCAAGGGCAAGC
Source organism: Liasis olivaceus (assembly GCA_030867105.1). NCBI lineage: Eukaryota > Metazoa > Chordata > Lepidosauria > Squamata > Pythonidae > Liasis > Liasis olivaceus. Next base: position 91,238,371 of record CM061353.1, read on the forward strand.
GGCTATTCCTTGTTTACCAAAAGTTTCGCTGCTACGGCAGATTGGCAAAGGTCCCCCACCCCGCACAGCCCCCCAAGGGGAGTAACACTTCTTTGTCCACCCATAAGGAAAGAAAAGTGGGGCGAGGGGGGCTGTGGCGGAAACCTCACCAAGAAATGCCAGATAATTGGAAAGGATCCAATGGCTGTTTCATTACGAAGTGGCCATACAGTACAGTCTATTGCGATGGTGGAGTCTCAAAGTTAGAGTTCTTTTGTGGCAGATTCGCCCACAGCTAAAACAAGCACGTGCAACGAGCAATGCAGCGACTTCACAATAAATAACTGTTTGCTATAGGTATCGAAGGAATGTGGGGGGTCTTCGTTCCTTGAATACTCAGCTCTTTTTTTTTAAAAAAATGATCTCGCCTTTATTATTTTTATAAATAACTCAAGGTGGTGAACTTACGTAATACTCCGTCTTCCTCCTATTTTCCCCACAACAACAACCCTGTGAGGTGGGTTGGGCTGAGAGAGAGGGACTGGCCAAGGTCACCCAGCCGGCTTTCATGCCTCGGGTGGGACTAGAACTCAGAGCCTTCTGCTTTCTAGCCTGGGGCTTTCACCACTAGACCAAACTGACTTTTCCTGGGAAAATGGTTTGGATTAGGTCTTTCATATGCTTTACTCTCTAGCCGACATGCAGAACTGTTATATTAAAGAAGGGATATGTATTTATTTATTTAATTTATAGGCTGCCCGACTCTCACCCAACCCAAAAGCCATTAGTTCAAAGAACTGCAAACCACTACTAGATCTCCCCCACTTGTTCTCATTTTCTTCTAATGGAAAAAGAAATTAATAATGTAATCCTTAAATTTCCAGAAAAGTACTTTATGTTCCAAATGACATCCTAAAAAATATAGTCTCTTTCCTTCCTTCCTTCCTTCCTTCTTTCCCTCTAAGGCTGCATCAAAAACATTTTTTTTTGCAATTCAAATGCAGCCTGAAAGCTACAGCTGAAGAACCCAGAGATTCAGCAAGCTAATCCATTTACTTACCCATGATTGATTGAATAAACTATAATTCACAGAATTCATATGTGATGTCAGGCCATAAACCACTGTTTATGAACCACAATGGATGGTTTCACATCAAATAAGCCACATTATGGGTTAGTGTGAACACTGCCTGAGGCTAAGATATAAATGATTCACCAAAGCCAACAAAAGCAGATTTCTTCTTATTTTTTGCTTCTGAATTGTGCAGAATTTAGAACCCTTGCTTCACCTTAAAACAATCAGATCGCACAGAGTTTAAGGAATGCAGCCGCTGTGAAACCTATTCAAAGCAACCAATCTATTTATCCCAGGCTTCGCCTGGAAATTGCAGAATTGCTACATGGAGGAAATCACTGATCATATTGTATGATGGGGCATGGCATGCCTCTCTTGTGGCTATCTGTTCTCTACAAAAGCACCCAGACCTAACAATATTTCAATTCATTAAAAAAGTGGCAATTTCATTAGTCACTTCAGCCTAATTAGTTCATCAGCCACATCAGTCACTTCGGACATCTGATCTGCTGAGTTTTGCAACCATCTTGTGGGGTACAGGGAGTCCCCGGGTTAAGAACGCCCGGTTTACGGATGATCCGTAGTTAAGAATGGAGCCCACTGTAGCAAAATCTGAGTTAAATACACGATGATTCGAGTCAAACACACGATGGTTCCAGTTTGTTACACAATACTACTTATACCAGGGTTTCTCAACCTTGGCAATTTTAAGATGTGTGGATTCAATTCCCAGGATTCCCCAGCTACCAGTCAAGAGGTGAGAGTGATGGACCTTCTGATTAGTCTTTCAAGGTAGCATTATGGCCAACAGTTGTTGATAGTCAGCCCTCCATAAATTGGTTTAATCCAGTGTTTCTTAAAATGTGGTCTCAGGAGCCCTGGGGGTCCCCCAAGACCCCCTCAGAGGTCCTCAACATCAAAATTATTTCAGGGGTCCTCAAAATCAAAACTATTTGCCAGCCTATATTGAAAAATAATATTGAAATCCCATCCAATAATCATGAGACGCGGTAGTGGCAGTGAATGTGTCAATTTTAATTTTTAATATGGTAAATATTGATAAATATACTGCATACAAACAAAAGCTCTTTTGGGGATCTCCATAATTTTTAAAAGAGGGAAGGGGTTCTGAGAGTAAGAGGTTTAAGAAACACTATATTAGAGCTTTAACAATGTATAACAGAAACACATTTCTTCATCTTTTCTGACACTTCTATCCCTCAGCTTCAGTAGGTAGCCTCACACTCCATTACAAAGAGCAGAAAAACATCACAAAATGAAATTTGGATGCTGGGAAGAACTTATCTGTTTCTTAGGTTTATATTCCAACTTTTACCCCCAGAATGCAAGTCAAAATACATATTGTATCTCTACTGTTCCAGCGTTTCTCTACAACAACAACCCTGTGAGGTAGGCTAGCCTGAGAGACAATGACTCGCCATCAGGCAGGAAGTTTCCATACCTTAAATGGAAAGCAACCTGGGTTTCCCTGGTTCAGATCTAACACTGACACATCTTATTTGAAAAAGCCCTTCCCTGCATCTCTAAAAGCTGCTACTTCAATGAATAACAGCCACTCTTTGTGCAATTCTTTTCCCCTGCACTGTCAGGGTCATTCACTCGAGTTTCAAATAAAAAATAAAATTTATAATGCTGGCTGGAAAGGTGGGGGGAGTGCAACGTATTTGGAGGGCATCAATCTGGCTGAGGGCTTAGAGCAGTGTTTTTCGACCGTCGCAACTTTCAAGTGTGTGGACTTCAACTCCCAGAATTCCCGGGAAACACTGACCTAGATCAGAACTAGATTCAAATTTTGGGGAATGCAAAACAATCCATTGTTTCAAACTCAAAGTTCGAGTTTCAAACTCTAAGACTTTTAAGAGGTGTGGACTTCAACTCCCAGAATTCCCCAGCCAGCTGGCTGGGGAATTCTGGGAGTTGAAGTCCACACCTCTTAAAGTTGCCAAGATTGAAAAACACCGTCTTAGAGACTAAAGTAAGGCTCTGGAGGGAGAGAAACGGACATGTCCCAATCCACGCACGTCCCTGGATCCATTGAGGGTTGAGGGCGACCACTTACCCAGCACCAGGATCCGGTCCCCCGGGTTCAGTTCCGCCTCCAGCTGTGCGCGGAAACACTCCAAGCCCCCGAACCACTCGGTGGGGTCGGCGCCCTCCTGCTCGTACCGCGCGTCCCAGAAACCTCGCTCCCGGTACCTGGCGTTGGACCCCGGGCGCTGCCTCCGCGAGGCCTCCTCCATGAGGGAGAAGGGGCGGCGGCCGGGCGGCCGGGCAGCCAAGCCAGCGAACCGCTCCACCGCCCGCCCGCCTGGAACACCTGCTCGTCCACGTGGCCCGTCAAAACCACGTGGAGCTTCCGGTCGCGGAGCGGGAGTGAGGGTAAAAGCGCTCCCCCCGGAAACGCGTCCGTGGAGCGTTTGGGTTCCTGTGAGCTGCTGACCTTTTTTGCGGGCGCTTCCTCTTTCGGGTCGAGGCTCCCGAGAGTTGGGGTCCTCAGGAGAGAGAGAACCGTAGGACAGCAGCGTGTTATGAGAAGGTTCATCCCAGGGCTCAAAAACTCCTCCCCACAACTTGGGGATCCTTCCCCCAAAGCAGAGTTCCTCAACCTTGGCAGCTGGAAGATGTGTGGACTTCAACTCCCAGAATTCCCCAGCCAGCTGCTGGCTGGGGAATTCTGGGAGTTGAAGTCCACACATCTTCCAGCTGCCAAGGTTGAGGAACACTGCCCCAAAGGAGTCCCCCAAGAGTCCTTCCCCCCAACTTGGGTCTCAATTTGCCTGCTTTCCAGCAAGGCAGCACTCAGAGGCGGGCTCTGGAGCTCTGTTTGGAAACGGGGCAGCCCGGAGGGCAGGCTTGCTGTGGAATCCTTTCATCGTGGCGTGTGGCTCTGCCACTGTGTTTTGGGCTTGCCCTCCGTGCCTAACCCTGGTCATCGAATGGGCCCGCTTCTAGGTTTGTACCGTAGCTTGAGCCCTAAATTAACCTACGAAGCTACGAATTCTTAGCCGAAGGATGAGGAAAACTTAAAAGTCAGCGTGAGCCACGCTGTGCATGACCCGGTTGTGTCGTGTGAAGCGGTTCTTGCCTTTCAGGGTGACCAGGACTCTGGACTGCCCTTCTTCCAGATCAGGGGCATACCTGGAATCGCAGAAAACCTAAAGCAGGCCTCGGCCTGGTGGTATTTTGCTGAATGGAAGGACCTGAGTTATTGGCTGGGTTCGCACCACCTGCTTCACCTGGTGACCGAGCTGACCCGTTTTCTGAGTTGATGCTATACGCTGATCCATATACTCATCCAACGTGACGCTGGCACAGAGTGTTGAAGCCGTAAAAGACTAGGAAAGGTAAATACCGGTTGAGCTTAGTATGTCGTGGATGAAGGCTTTGTTAAAAAGTGAAAACATGCAATAAAAGTGTAGGCACTTCCTTTCTGGGTTAAATCTCTTGCAAATGTTAATAAAAACTAAAACATACATAATGGAATAAGCTTCCATAGCAAGCAGGAGCTTGTGTGTGTGATGGTGTTGGGAAGGAAGATAACAAAATGTCAGCTCAGAGGGAGTGCTAATTATTTATCAGTGACTAAATCAGGCCCTTTCTTGAGTCAGATGTCCTTTGTTCCAAGGAAACAGCACAGCATTATGCATCTGCCATATTTATTGGATTTATTTCCCTTCATTTTCATTGTTTTTATTTTACTGGAATAAAGTTTGGTCTTAACTTCATAGTAAGCCGCTCCCACAAGGTTGCCGATACAGACAAAATCAAGCATGTTCTTTACACCTTGCCTCGCCATGGATTCAGCTCTTGGCAGGGCCCTGGGAAGTTAATAGAGGTGAGGGCTTGGATGGGAGGCCACCAGGAGAGCCCAGGGTTCCCAGCATCCTGGGGGAAGGCAAGGGGAAACACCCTGCGTGTTCTTGCAAAGGAAACCACACCTCCAGGCGCAGTACACCCGACTTAGCGGGCAGCGCTGAGCTGGCCCTGTTTGATCTCTACCTGGACTGGAGACCACCGGGAAATCCCGGACCTGCGGAGCCCTGGGGAGCCGGCGCCTCCCCCGCCCCTTCTCAACTCCGTCGAGAAGAGGACGGGCCTTGGGGGGGCATTTCCGGGCCCGGAACTGCTGGCGCCGGGCGAGGCCGGCCGGGGAGCGCTTTGCCGGTGGCGCCGGCGGGCGGGCCGGACGAGGGCGATGGCGCCGGCGCTCGGGCCGCGGAGGAAGGGGGCGGCGGAGCCCGGGCACCCGCTCCTGCCCCGGGGCCTGCGCCGGGCCTGGCAGGAGAAGCACCTGGTGCTCTTCGAGCCGCGCTTCACCCCGCTGGTGGCCGCCTGCCTCTGCTTGGCCGAAGTGGGGGTCAACCTCTGGGTCATCCGGAGGGTGGCATGTGAGTCGCCGCGGCGCTGGCCGCCCGGTGGGGTCGGACTCCAGCTCCCGTAGCACGCGCAGGCTGCGTAACGCGGGGCTTGGCCAGACCCCCGGGAGGGCGCCCCGATGGAGGGGGCGGGGGGGGGTGGCCGAGCACAGGCGGGGCCTGGAGGGTACTTGGGGCGGTGCTACGTCTTGAGGACTAGCGTCTTGGTGGGTGAGGGGAGGGAGGATTTCCCTAGGGTGGGTGGGCGAGGGGCACCAAGAATAGAATCGGAGCCGTGCAGGGGCATCTTTTGCTGGCCCGGAGCCTCAGCCGCCGTGCCCTCATCCCCTCTGGATGCCCCTCACCCAGCTTGGTGGCGGTCACGGCATCTGACAGTGATTGCGTAGATTTAACAAGGCACGCTCGGAAGAAATATTTCCTCTTCCCTCTCCGTAATCTTGAAGAAAGAAGGGAAGAATCTCTCCATCTCGTTCTTCAGTCTGATCAGGCATTGATTGCCTCCTTGTTTCTTTTTCTATTAAACTAAAAGATTAAAATTTAAAAGATTCGGAAACCGAATCTTGTAAAGAAGTTGTATGTCTTCCTAGGATTGCAGGCTGTGTGAGGGACACCCAGGGAAACGGACATTCAGATGTCTTGAAGCCTGAACCAATTCTTAGGAGGGTCCCCCCCCCCCCACCTTTTGGCCATTCACACAAGCAGTCAATGTTAACTACTTGAATGTTAGAGGAAAAAGTCCTTAACAGTAAGAACAGTTTGGCAGTGAACCCATTCCCCAGAGAGGTGGAGGATTTCTCTTCCGTGGGCAGAGACTGGGCAGCCATCAGTCCAAGTCGCTTTAATTTAAATTCTCACACTGAGCAAGTGTGTGTGTGGTTGTGTGTGTACTTGACAGCCTCAGTGGCCCCTTCCAGCCCTTGTGTTTTTATCATTCTAGGTCAGTTAAAGATCAAGCAGATGCTTTTGCACATACGCTAAACTTCGTGTTCACATTAGGCATTTTTGTAGCATACATGTGTGTGTGAACCTAACTTTTATTAGTTCGCCATTATCATATCAGTCCTGAAAATAGGTTAATCCAGTAACCAGCTTAAGTGTGTTGGTGAATGTAGCCAGTAGCTTTCTGATGTCAGCAGAGATGTGAGTTCACCTGTTATCTGACTGAGTGGCAATCTAATTTCACGAGCGTTGCATCATGTGTGCAGAGGCCATGCAAATTAAGTTTTCGGTTAATTAAAACAGTAGTATCTTAGCACAGTGTACATCAGCGTTTTTCAACCTTGGCAACTTTAAGATGTGTGGACTTCAACTCCCAGAATTCCCTAGCCAGCCTATTGGCTGGGGAATTCTGGGAGTTGAACTTCACATATCTTAAAATTGCCAACGTTGAAAAACAGTGTTTTACATGAAACCACACTCCATTCCTATTAAACTAGTAGCGTTCTGTGGTCAGAATGCCGTATTAGAAACATTCTGACCTTGAATTTGGCTTTTCCAATGGCAAAGCAAAAGCTGGGATAGTCCTTTGCGGGGTTGAAATGCTTCCAGTAAGACCTCTGAACCCTTCCAGTGAGACTGGAAAGCGTCTTTCAGCGTCAGGATGTTCCTAGGTTGCAGTATTTTGCACACCTCTAGGGAATTGTGCATTGTACGTTGAACACAAGTACATGTTGCATCATATCATCAAAATTGTTGGTTGTCTGTTAATTGATTTAGGAAATGTTAGGTTAGTAGTCAAGCCCAGCAACAATGACTTTTGCTAAAAAGTTATAGAGAAAAATACGAAACACTAGGAAAATATCCATTACCTGTCCTCATGGCTACTGAGAACTAGTCCAAATAATACTGGGGAGGGTCCTTTCCAAAGTATGAACACGTGGTGTAGCAGGAGAAAATGGTGAGGGGGCCACCAGACACATTTTGATCACCTGAACTTGACTGTGGGATGGTGAACTCAAGAGAACAGGCCACTGGGGCTATTTTAGAGTTCTTTGAGAGCCCAGGTCTTCTGGCAGCTGAACTGATGAGCATCTGTGCATGCTTTCCCCACAGATACTGAGATCGACTGGAAAGCCTACATGGATGAGGTAGAGGGTGTTGTGAACGGGACCCTGGATTACACCCAACTAAAGGGGGACACAGGTCCCCTTGTGTGAGTACCTGTGACCTTCCAAGCTTATGGAGGCTGTTGAGAGTATATAATAATAGTAATAATAGTAATTTATTAAACCTGTACGCCACTTGACACCCAATGACTCTGGGTGGCCCACAACAATCAAAGAAATTACATTAAAACCAATGAACGGTGGCGAACATGACAGATCGGACGGTGAGCAAGGGGTCTCACTCTCCCTTGCCGAATGCCTGGGTGAAGATCCAGGTTTTCACAGCTCTTCTGAACAAAAGCAGAGTGGGGTGCCATCCAAATCTCAGGGGGGAACCTTGTTCCAGAGGGCAGGCACTGTTACAGAGAAAGTGTGCTTCCGGGGTCTTGAGAGATGACATTGTTTAATAGAAGGAACCCTGGGTGTGCCAATCCTGCAAGATTGAGTCAGTCAGGCAGATGCTATGGGAGACAGGCAGTCCCTCAAGTAACCAGGCCCTGTGCCATGTATGCCATGAACAGAGGGAGAGCAGGAGTCCTGTCGTTGGAAAAACAAGCATGAATGCCAAGGGGGTTCTCTTTCCTTCCTCTTTCCTTCCCGCTTTCTCCCACGCTGCAGGTACCCTGCTGGCTTTGTTTATATCTTCATGGGTCTGTATTACGCCACTGGCCGAGGCACCAACATCCGCCTGGCGCAGTACTTCTTCGCCGCCCTGTACCTCGCCACCCTGCTGCTTGTTTTCCGCATCTACAGCCGCACCAACAAGGTCAGGAGCCGTGACGGGATTTCGGGAAGCACTAAAGAGGATCCCTTTTCCTGTTGCAGGCCCATCCCAAGCCCCGAATCCCATGACCCAGGAAGAATGTATATGGCCTAAAAACAAAGGCTTAAAGGGGGGCAGCTTCACTGTGGGGAGAGGGGGTTCTAGGAAGCATCATGGCTCAGGTCGTGAATTACTCATTTCGTGGAGCTTGCAGCGTACAAGGCATGCAGCAATTTAGGTAACAGCAATAAAAAGGACCTTTTTGCTGTTCCAAAGGAAGTCCGCTGTTAAGTAATACTGTGGAATTTGGAAGCTTAGGGTGTATTTTTTTCCCCTCCCTGAGTTTTCAAGCCATTATGCTTTTGTGCTGAAGGGTTATACATAACTTCCTGTGTTGGAAAAGAAAGAAGGGCTGTTAACACATTTTGCAGCTGCTGTTGGCAAGGTCAGGGTCAAGTCTCCTTGTGTTGACTTTGACTCTTGGTGACAACAGGGGACATCCATTTTTGTGGGAGCAATGCATAAGTGGGATTTTTTTTTCAACTTCCACATCTAAGCTACAGCCCTATGATTTCCGGGTGGCCTTCCATCCAAGGACTAATTAGAGCCCACCACACTTAGTTATTTAAAGAGCAGCCTGGTTTAGAGAGGTGCTGCCACCTACTGTGACTTCTGCCCAGGGGCTTGTCAAACAAAGAAGCCCCGGGTTGCTTTTCCAGTGGTTGGAAGAAGTGAGGCCTTCTTCACTCTGCACGGCTCCATGTAGGACAAGAAACGGATGTACCAGGTCGGATATTACCCACCTAGACCTCAGTCCACGCGGCATCGGTGGGGGTGGCCCTGACTCCTCACTGCTCTCTCTGTGGCAGGTCCCTCCCTACGTGTTCTTCTTCATGTGTTGTGCCTCCTACCGCATCCACTCCATTTTCGTCTTGCGCCTCTTCAATGACCCGGTGGCCATGGCCATCCTTTTCGTGGCTGTCAACCTCTTCCTGGAGGACAGCTGGTCCTGGGGCTGCTTCTGCTTCAGGTGAGCTCCCCTGGGATCCCCTTTGCTGGTGATGGGGAGTGGGGAGGCAAAGCAGCGTCTTGCAGAGGCACCTGCTGGGTGACCTGGCCCATCTCAAGCTTGGGAAGCCTGAGATTCATCCCTGCAGAACGGCCTTTTGCGTGCTTCCCAGGCTTTCTCCTTCCGTGTCAGTCAGGCCATCTGCCTTTCATCGGAGGCTTGTGAAAAAGTTTCACCTCCTGGGCTAGAGAATGGTGGGTAGCCCTAAGAGGGCTTGGCACGCGAACACCTTTAACTGTCTGTGTTCCCTTCAATCGTTCAAAGTCCTTTTGTCTGGTGTTGGCTTGACACAACATGTGGACTCTTTGTGGGGGATTATAAGCCAGGGTTTATGCCTTGGTGTGATGAAGATGCCCAGCCCTTCTATCCTAGTCAACGAACTACAGATCAAACGAGACAGACCTTACCCACACAGGCATGTTTATTGCTTTTTGAGCATTGTTCATCTCTTATTTCGGCCTTAGTTCTGCCTGCCTTGAATTCCGCTCATGAGCTAGTCTGGATTCATATATTATGCTAAGCCATAACTGATTTGGTTTTATCTGTTGTGTAAACCCAGCCAATTGTGGTTTATTCAATGAAACATACAGGTAGTCCTCACTTACCGACCACAATAGGGACCAGAAAATTGATCATTAAGTGGGGCAGTCATTAAATGAGTCATCAAATGATTGGACCCAATTTTACAACCATTTTTACGATGGTCATAAAGCGAATCACTGCAGTCATTAAGCAAATCCAGCTTCCCCATGGACATTTTTTGCTGGAACTTGCTTAATGACTATGTGATTCGCTTAACAACCATGGTGATTTACATTACAACCATTGTAAAAAAAGGTCACAAATCGCGATCACATGACTGCGGAAGGCGGTGTGACAGTCGTAAGTGCAAGTACAGGTCGTAAAGCACTTTTTCTGAGGCTGTTGTAACTTTGAACTGTTGTTAAATGAATAGTTGTTAGAGAACTACCTATAAGCAAACCACAGAGAGGCAGAGATTGTCTCTTGCTGCTTCTCGGCTGGTGTTTAAAGACAGTTGTAGTTTACGGAGCTGGTTTTGATGTGAATGGAACTAATGGCCCCATTCACATCAAAACGTGACCACTTGACCCCCACCCCCATACCTCTTGCCTCTTTCCTTCCAGTCTGGCTGTATCTGTGAAAATGAACATTCTCCTCTTTGCGCCGGGTCTCCTATTCCTCCTCCTCCAGCGCTTTGGCCTGCGAGGTGCCCTTCCAAAGCTTGCGATCTGCGCAGTCCTGCAGGTAAGAAGAGGAGGGGCTGGAGTTCCTGCTGTTTTGCAGCAAGATCAGGTGGTATGGCTGAGGAGGGCTACCTGTGTTGAAAGACAAATGGCCTGAGTTCGTACAAGGCCACTCTCTGTGTGTGCAAATAGCGTTAGACTGGGGCTTTGATCTCACAACTGCATTCTGACCTGTCTTGCACTACCCAACACTGTAACCTCACTCTTTTCCTTTGAGTTGAAAGATTTCATTCAGTTCATGTTGAAAGCTGTTTGTATGTGTCAGCTGATTAGATAATTATGCAGAAACAAAATTGCGTCTTCCTTCCGTCTTTCCCGTGTCTGGCAAAAATTTTGGGTTGAATTAATGGCAACCCGGGATTCAGTAGTTTCTCTCTTAGGTGAGATTCCTTGGCAGTGTTCATAAATAGTGGCTGGGTTTGCACAACTCAGCCACATTTTATCCTAGTGTTTTGTGTGAGCCTAACCTGTGGATTTAGTTCCTGGTTCAGACTGTTGTACCAAACCCACACTGCAATATGTATAAATGACTATTAGCCAATTAGGTGAAATATATTTTGCAAACACGGGACTTTGAACCCTGGCAGCCTTCCCCAGACTGGCATTCTCTAAAGATCTGGTCTCCAATTCCCCCGAATTCTCAGCAGCAGGCATAGTGGCTGGGAATTCTGGGAGTTGTAGTCCACACATCCAGAGCCACCAGACTGAAGAAGACGCGGCTGGGGCTTGACAGTCAGGAGTCCTGTTCTCCCGTGAAGTCTGACAAGTCTTGTGGGCTTAAAAACAACCCTAGCTTGGTGTGCACACATGGTTCAGTTAGCCGAGCTCTGCCAAAGGGACCCAGTCTTCTGGGTTTCCGGAATACACCAAACCATCAGTTAACCACATGGGCTTAACATGGTTGGCTAGCTTGTGGTTCAGGGTGTGATGTGAAAAGAACTGGTACACAGACCCCTCTAAAGACAGCAGAGTCTGTGTTGTTGGGCTAGTCTGGCCTGCTCTTACTTCTTCCCCTCCCTTTCTCCACATGTTGTTCTGCCTCCCAGTGCTTGGGAGTCAAGATGCCAGCTTGCTGTGTGATTCTTGGCAAGACCGTTGCGAGCTTGTGCGTCTCTTGCAGATCGCCCTGGGCTTGCCTTTCCTGATGGAGAACCCCGTGGGATATGTGGCCCGTTCCTTTGATTTGGGTCGCCAGTTCCTCTTCAAGTGGACCGTGAATTGGCGGTTCTTGCCTGAAGAGGTTTTCCAACACCGGGCTTTTCACCTGGCGCTGTTGACCCTCCACTTAACGGTCCTGGCGCTCTTTGCACTAAACAGGTGGCACAGGTGAGAGGCAGCAGTCCTGGGGATTCCCCCAGGCCCGACATTGATGGGAGCGGTTTTTATTTTCTACCACCCTGCTAGAGAGACAGAGAAAGATATTTTTGTTGTATTTGTTGCTATTTTCCTCAGAGAGGGAGAGAGTGGAAAACAAAAAGAATTTTTCTCAGTCTCATGATGGTCATAATTATCCCACTTTTCCTCTAGAGTTCAAGGTAGCATGCAGGTCTCCCCCCTCTTATTTTTCCACCTTCTGGGGTTGGCTGGGCTGAGAGAGAATAATTGGCCCCAAGTTACCCGGTGAGCTTCTGTGACTGGGATGATGGGAGGGAAGTGCGGGAGATAAAAACAATTGTAGCACACCCCAAATCCACGACAGTTTTAACTTGCCTTATGCTTTTAATTATCTAGTTCTGTGGCTTAGCCTTCTACCTTGAGATGGACTTTTTTTTTTTAATTTCCTGTTCTGGTACGGTCGGCCAACGTTTCTCACCCTGGCCACAAGATAGTACCTAATGTGATGAGGCCAGGATCATCTTGCCCTGGGAGTTTAGAACCGGATCAGAGTCCTCTGCTCAAATCCTACTTAATCCTGAAACTCCACCATAAGAACAGGGTTGACTTAATCAGAATGAAAGGCTCTATGGAGAGTGAAAGTGGCATTCTGCCTCCCGCATGGACCGTGTAGACAGCTTATATACGAAAAACAAAGATAACTGTCTTGCCTTATATTTGCTCTTGACCTCCGGATTACACTTTGGAAGTGTAACTGTTATGGGTAGCTGTGAATCTACCATCCATTGTTAATAAAGCCCTCATCAAGCTTTCTCTCATCCCAGCCTATACCCATGCTTGCTAACAGGTGAGATTAAAAGTTAAGATGTATCTAAGGCTGGTGGCAATTTGTTGCATAAGCTTACAGTGCAGTTAACTTCCTTTCCACGTTGAGGGGAAGCACAGTGAGCTAAGACGGTCAGGAGGAATTGTCAATTTTTTTTTCCAGAGCTCAAATAGGATATGGACTAATAAGGGCAAAACTGAACTCTTGCTTTTCTTGGAAACGGTTTCTAGCCATTGCCTTCTTCCAGGCTTTGCAGACTAGCCTGTAGTCTTGGGCTGGGCCACCTGCCCTGTGTGGTCACTTCCAACTCTGTGGATTCCGCATACGTGCAAAGCTGGATTTGTCTTCATGTATAAGGTCAGCAGTGTTGGAACAAAGGTGGACGTCACCCCAGAAACTCACGTATAGATGAGGCTAATCGAGCAGTCCTGGCTGAGGCTCCACCATGAAACTGGCCCATTTTTTTCACTGATCGTAATAATTCCCCTGCAGATCTGATGAAAACATCTTGTACCTGTTAAAGGACCCGGCCAAGAGGAAGAAACATCCAGAACCCCTTTCAGCAAATCATATCCTTTTGCTTTCTGGGTCTGAAAGATGTTGTGGGAAGAGCTGATCACCAGCAGTTAGGGTATTGCCCAGCATCCATCTCAGAGTTGTTTTGTACCGTGCAACTTTTCCTTAACCGAAGGCCACAGATCATTTTTACTCTCTTCACTTCTAACTTCATTGGAATTTGCTTCAGCCGCTCCTTGCATTACCAGTTCTATGTTTGGTATTTCCATACCCTGCCCTACCTGCTCTGGTGCACGCCGCCCAAGAAGCTCGCCCACCTACTAAAGTATGTACCTCCATGGGCCGTGTGGGGTAGGGATACAAGCCAAGGATCCTTGTCACATTTCAGAGCCTCTTCATGTGTGCCAGCATTGCACTTGTTTTCTCCATACTGTGAAGCTTGTGTGCTGGGTGGAGAGAACTTGTGAGCTGTGCTGCTGCTTTCAGTAGGAGTGTGTGTGTGTGCGCATCAGCAGTTATCTGGCCACTGAGGTTCCTGAGCCATTGCTTCACTGCCTCCAGAAGAAGGGGGTACTTGGATTTAGCTGTCACCTTTTTGAGATAAGTGGAGGGTCACTTTTCTCCCCTAATGGTAGTTTAAGGTTGCTAAACACACAGACACACCCATCAACCTGATGTCTGAATTATAAGTAAAACATCAAAATTGACTTTGGGGAGTGAGGAAAAGATGACTAATGTGTTAAAATAGTACCAGCCAGCCAAATCCAATATAATCTTGTAGGAGGGAAAAAATAGCATTGAACAAAATTAAATTTAATATCAGATGCCTTACAGTAACTAAGGCAGCTTTTACCAGAAGCTTAAAGTAGAAATGTTAAAAACATGAAACTGATTGGTGCAGAATCAGTACTATTGTAGCATTTAAGTTAGAATCTGGATACCCCCCCAGTTTAGGAAGGTTTCCTTAAGTTTTCATGGGCTGGAATCCATTTTATCAGATGCACGGCTTGTTTTTCTAAGTTACGGGTGTTTCACCAAATGGGAGAGAGGATTCTAAGGAGTGAGGATCAAAAGAAAACGACACGTAGAAAACGAAGTGATGATAATCTCATTTAAAGGCATTAAAAAGTTAAAATGTTCATAATTAAGACATTAATGATGCATATTCATGCTCTACCTCAGGATTCCTCAACCTCAGCAACTTTAAGATGGGTGGACTTCAACTCCCAGAATTCCCCAGCCAGCATGAGTTGAAGTCCACCCATCTTAAAGTTGCTGAGGTTGAGGAACCCTGCTCTACCTGACCAATGTGAACACAGCCATTTGGTTTGTTAATCGTTAGTGTGTGGTGTCATCCTAGCCACAAAGTTGTAGAAAATGATCCTTCATTTAACCTACTTGAATAACGACCAGTTGAAGCAGGTGTAAAGGATGAGGCCTGGGGGAAGAGGAGTGGGCAGCCCAAGATTCCAGGTTGCTAGTGGCCACCTACCTACTTGTCCAAAATTGGTTGCCCTGCTCCTACCATTTTGAGGCAGGAAAACATAAAGAACTTGTAATATATATCCTAAAATAAGCTTAACGTGGGAGGGGAAAGGAGGAGGGAAGGAAGGCCCTTTGTATGCATGTGACAGTCTGGGGCACATCATTTCCTCCAAAAATACCAACTTTGCTTCCAGGTCACCAAGTGAAAGCGCATCCTTTCTCTAGAATTCATCTGTCATGCATTTATGTATTTTTACCACAGTGGGGAATCATAGGAAAACTCCTCCCTTTCCTGTTGGCAGGCATGTCACATTTTTGAGTGGTTTCTGCCAAAAGCTAAGCCATGGTTTTCTTCTCTTGGTCTTGCCTCAGGGTGCTTATTCTAGGTTTAATCGAGCTCTCGTGGAACACGTATCCCTCAACCGTTTACAGTTCAGCTTCTCTCCATGTGTGTCATGGAATCATCCTTCTGCAGCTGTGGTGTGGGACAATGTCTTCTCAGGAAGAGAAGCAGCAGTTGAAGAAGGCGGAATGAAAATGAAGCAGAATAGGGGCAATATAACCTGGACAAATCAGACATTGCTGAGGACCACCGATGAGGGCTGTTCACAAACCTTCCTGGTGCCTGATGCTCAGGGTGAGACACTGCCTTCTCTTTGCTGTGGCTAAAGGGTGATACAGAATGGGAGTCAGCAGAGTTTATCTTCACATCAAAGATAATGTGGAATATCTTCAATAAAGGACAGTAATGGTTGGACACGAGGCTTCATGCGGCTGCAATTTATGCATTGTCACAGGATGTGACATCCTACAAAGTCAGTGTTTTTGGAAATTGGATTTCCAGGCTTTTTAAGGTGGATCAAACACTATTGCCGTGAGTTGTGTCAAGTTGGGGGCAAGGTTTTTTTTTAAGATGCCCGGTGACAAATCATTCCCTCTAATAGTACTCAGCAGCTAACAGGTTAATGTTCAGGGTAGGGCTGCTGAGAAATGGGGAAGTGCAGGAATGACTTGAAAATCCCCAGTGTTTGTATACGTATGTAACGTACATAAAGCTGCTTTTTCCTAGAATGCCACAGCGCAAGGACAATAGAAGATGCTCAGAATATGGGCAGCTTTGGGGGCTGGGAATAGAATGAAGGATCCATTGGTTGGCTGGCACCCTCAACAGAAGCTCCAATCTTTTGTTACGGACCTGACTAGTATTGCTGTCTTCCATGTTTGCATTGTTGCTTTTAAAAAGATTTTCAAAACTAAATTTCTTAAACAGTCATACTGAGATGACTTCAGTGGCTTATTTTGCTAGTATAATCTAGTTTCAGAATTTGACTACAGGTAGTCCTTGTTTAATGACTGCAGTTGGTTCCGACAACTTGGTCGTTAAGTGGAATGGTCACTAAGTGAACACATGAGAGACACACTGCGAAGATTGCTGGTTGCTGCCCTTTCATTCAGATAGTTTTCTGGTCCTGTGCCTGACTTATTCCCCCCTCTTTTTTTTGCCCCCTTGCAGGAGGGAGAGATTACTTAAACAAGCTCTCTCTTCCTAAGCTGCTTGTCTCCAGATTACAGGGCTTCCCCAAAAAGTGCTAAGGGCAAGTTAACAAGCTGAGCTCTGTGACCTTAATTACTGTAGTTGATTAAAACCCTCTGGCCAGCTAGAGATGGTGCTTGAAACTGACCAGACCTTGATCAGTTTCACATTGAAGACATTTGTTGTCATAAAGGTGCACATTGGTCGGAAAATGAATTTTTTATTACCATTTATTACTTTCATATTTGCGAACTTATTTGAGGCAGTTACTAAACAAGGACTACCTGGTTTGTAATATGAAATTATTTGATGTTTATGACACTGTGTCCTGATCAGGAAACTAAATAGAGATACAGGACCAGCTCATGAAGTATTATAGCCCACCAGGAAGAATCCTGGCATCCTTCTTTGGGTGCTGTTGAGAGTTGGATGAAAGCCCAGAAGATGTGCAGTCATCAGAAGGAGCAAGATGTGGTGAATTGGGTCGGTGATTTGGCTCAGCATGGGGGCTCTCCTATTTTCTCTGAAGGCCAAGAGTAAAAATATCTGTTCACATGTGTACTTACAAATTTCTTGCACTCAACAAATTTTCCATGCTGGGCTGACTGCCAAAAAGATTTTGTGGCTCATTCCAGAGTGATGCTTTCGATCATGCTTGTTAGGTCTACAGATACTGTATACCAACTCTTCTGTTCAAAATCACACAACGGGCAGATTGTCAAGAGTGGACAATTTTTCTGTTAAGTAACCCTAACCCTCTCCTCCTCCCTAAAAACAAGGGATTATACCTTTACCTTTAGTAAAGCGGCACACTGAATGGGATTAGAGAATAGCCTTGATTTTTTTGAAGCTGTCCACCATCAGCAAAATAATACCAAATCCCCAGCCTGAGAAAGAATATCCTGAGCAATACAGGCTCTGGATCTGTTCTCTTTATTGGCCTCATAAAACCGAAAGCCTCGCCTGCTTGTCACACGTTATTTGGGTTGTAGCACAACATGTTCAGCTTGATGTTCTCGTCCCAGTGGCGAAGCAGCAGGAAGAGTTGGCGTGCTGCTGCTTTCAGGGCGGCCACGTCCACGCCTTCTGGCAGCTGTTGCCCACGCAGCCAGGCGTCCGCTTTGGCTGCCAGCAGCTCCCATTCCACAAAGAAGCCAGCACAGCGGTGCTCCAGCCAGGCTAGCGCCACAGCTGTGGCCCAACTTGTGCTCTCTACATCTCCCTCCTCTGCCTCCCAACCTGCCTCCCGCAGGCTGATGCTCCCCTCGGAAGCATCTGGCGAATGGTCGCAAGCGTCTGTTTCAGAGCCCCTGCCGCTGTCTGCCTGTGCCCACACGGCAGCGCTCAGGACTTCTGAGCACGTGCTGGGTGAGCGCGGGGAGTCCGGCTCCGTCACCCCCTCCTTGCTTATCCTGCCTCCCTCTTCGTCGGCTTCCGGGGAAGGCTGGTGTGTTGGTGGCTTTGGGCCACTCTTGGCGATCAAAGCCCATGGAGAGGTGCTGGAGGCAGGGCTCAGACTGGCACGGTGGGAGGGATAGGGGGAGGCCCGGCATAAGCGGTCCAGGGGGATCTGGACAGCTTCTGAGAAGGTCTCGCTCAGGTGGAACATGCCTGGGGCTTGCTGCAGCTGCACCTGTTGGGAAGTTGGAGGTGTATTTCAGCTTCCCTTTTGAATTAGGTCATGAGCCTTTAGGGGCTCTCCTTTAATTCCAACGACTTCGCCCAGCCCAGTTTTCTATGGAGCGTCCCCTGGATTCCCAAGAGGGATAAGCAACCCCAAAGCCTTGTTCCCGTTGATTACCATGCTGAGAAGGCAAGACTTGTAGGGTTGAGTCGCGAGCCACAGTCTAGCAGAAAAGGCAGGGCGTGCTTGGCTGATACAGCCCCTCCTCAACAGGCGTGCTGGGGGGGAGGGAGGTCTTACCAGCGGGAGGTAGTCATGGATGGTGCTGTCGCACGAGGACGGCTCGCTTTCTGGGCTCAGGCACTGCGGGCGTAATGCTAAACCTTGGCGCCTCCGCTGGCCACTGAATCTGCAGAGACAAAAGCCTTCTGGGTAAAATCCTTGTCTGATCACTGTAGTCCCCCTTCTTGCCCAACCCGCTTGTTGTAAGGTAGCCTTCTCTTTCTTATAGTGGCCAGCCAGCACGGCCAATCCATGAAAGCCATTCCCGTCCTGGCCCCCCAGCTATCTGTGCCAACCGGCAATAACTAGGCTGGATCATGGCTCTGCCACCTTTCTGAGGCTGTTCTGAGTTAGTTGACTCAGAATGAACTAAGCAGAGGGAAAGCTCTTTTGGCGTTTCCCTGTTTGGAGCTGTATACTTTCGAGGATATTCGCAGCCCGGGGTGCTTTGTAATATCAACCTTTGGAAGTTTTCTAGTCCTCATTAGGTTAGAAACAGCACTGCAAAATCGCAAAAGCTGGGAGAGGGGCATTAACGTTTCCAACCGTCAGGGCTTGCAGTTGGCCTCTTCTTCATCGCTGTTTAAGGAATAGGCACAGGTCCACACTCTTGACGGCATCATGCCACCTTTCTGTGCCAGGCTATAGCTTCCATTGTTCCCAGCCAGTGAAGATTCTGAAGGAGGACTGAAGAACTTCTAGAGGGCATTGTTTGGTAAAGATTTGTTTCCCTCTGCTATGCTTTAAAAAAAAAACTACTCTAGATTATTGACGTCCTATGAATTCTATTCATCTGGACACCTTTTTTCCTGTTTTTAGATTGCTTCTACCTGAAAATGTACTTCCTTTATTGCAGTATTTCTCAACCTTGGGAACTTTAAGATGTGTGGACTTCAGCTCATTCAGCATGGCTGGCTGGGGAATTCTGAGAGCTGAAGTCCAGACATCTTAAAGTTCCCAAGGTTGAGAAATGCTGCTTTGTTGTACCTTTCATTTTCTTAATTCTGCATTCCTTTCCTTGCTGTCCTTTTTTATGAGTTCTCCGCTTTAGCGGGGGCACTTTTATCCAGCACTGAATGTTCTAGCAGTGCTAAAATATTTAAGGAGTAAGAGGGAGTGCTCAGAATTAATTCATCGGGAAAAACATAAGCCCTTCAAAGTCGGCCTTCCTCAACTTAGTGCTTTCCAGATGGATTCGTCTTCAGCTCGCAGAATCTCCCACCACCGTGTTCAACGGATGCAGCAAGAGGGCTCCAAGATGAAGAAGGCTGACGAACATGGATGCTAACGCTGCCAACGCTTAGGAACTGCAAGGACGTGGGCTGGTGTCACACAGTCTTCATGGGCAGAGTTGTTCCAGGGTCAATCAAAGAATGATCTTTGTGCCAACCAACTCTTTGCCCCAACCACGCTCACCCCAGTGAGTCCTCTACTGGAGAGGTAGCTTTGAAAGAGTCACCTGTGGCCTAGGAAGCTCTCCACTGACTTCAGGGAGCCCTCAGAAACAGAAGGACTGGAGCTGGCTCCTATGGAGTAAGAGAGAGACTCATGAGGGCTGGGAAACCGGTACAGAACTCCCAAGCACAGCCATTTGGTCTCAATGTTGCTCTAGGTATCCCATGATTGATTTGGTTTTCCCCTTGGGTCATCCCTTGCTGTGGGTAAACCAAAATGCAATGCTGTGTGTGAATTGGGCTGCGATCTTCCTCAATAAACCCTGGTTAAAATGAACCTGGCTTAGCATGACTTGGGAAACCCAGCCCGGTGCTCTTCTATTTTACAAAAGCAGAGTAATTTCCCCAAGGCCAGATGATAGACACAGAGGTCATCATCTTGTGTTTTTTTTTTCCTTGACACAGAAGTTTGAAATCTTAATACAGCCCTGGACACGGATTACCAGACCTTTCTTGTTTCCTAGACTCCATAGTGAGTGGGGCTTACCAGGACAGCTTGGCCTGGCTTGGGTGGCTGAAGAAACACTGACTGGTGAAAGAGGAATCTCTTGTTCTAAGAAGCAAAGAAAGGGCAAGTGTTAAGTGGGTGTAACTTGCCAAAATACTGGATGCTCTCAGGACATTCTAATATTCGTGTATTAGAAAGCTTTCAGACAACAGTGGAATGTAAGAAATATAAGATTGGGGAATTCTGGGAATTGAAGTCCACACATCTTAAAGTTGCCAAGGTTGAGAAACACTGATCTAGACCAATAAGCTACACAATTTGGGCACAGCATATTATGTGAACCTGACAACAGTGGCTTACTAACATGGTTTAGGCTTAAATAGGTTGTGTGAACCCAGGAAACATGTTGCATTGTTGCAGAGCCAAGATAGCAAAAGGTTATACTGCAGGTTGCCTTCCGTGCAGACAGGCCCACAACTGCAAACCTGACCACCTCACCCAACGTTCCCAGCTATAATCCCTTGCAGTTTCCCAGCACGTGTGCTGCTACAGTACATGCGGTTGCTGGGAAGCCTAGCTATTTCTTGCTACTGGGAGTATAAATAGGAGCAATAGAGAAATGGACTTTTTTCGAAAGTTAACTACAGCAGCAGGAGGCTGTAAAACGTGATCAAGGCATAACGCTGGAGGTGATGTGCTCCCTCTAAGCTTTTTGCTGGGGGAGGGCAGGAAGAGGAAGATTTTTAGCAGACAAAAGGGCTCGCAGAAAAACAGCTAATAATAGTAAAAGAAATGTTGCGCAGTAAAGCTGGAAAATAAATCAACATTTAAAAGGAGGGGGTAGCCATTTTCAATTTAGCTACCCAAGGGTGTTGGGTTATAACTCCCACATTACCAGGCCAGCACGTCCACCTAATCCAGTGGGTCAAAAAAGGCTGTTCTGTAGGGATACAATTTACAAAAGTTGCACAGGAACCCAGAACAACAGATGCAAGTTTGAGGCACACATCCCTCCACAGCTTCTCGACGTTCTTTTGAAGAACCTACCCCCTCGATTTGGGCTCCTGCCCCCTCCCTCTGTTGATGGGCACTCACTGGCTCAGTTCACACAATATGCTTAACCAAGTCAGGCAGATCTAGCCCATGCATTTGTATATGTTAAGCTTGATTAAGATGAACACGGTTAGTGGGTTGTTTTTTTTTTTTTGGTGTGGCTTAGCATGCTGAGCAAACCTAGCCCATCTATTTACAGTTGCAAGAAAAAGTATGTGAACCTTTTGGAATTTCATGGTGTTCTGCATTAATTTGTCATAAAATGTGATCTGACCGTCATCTAAGTCAAGAGTATTGACAAATATAATGTGCCTAAAATAATAACACAAAAACAATTCTGATCCTTCAGGTCTTTATTGAGAACAACCATAAAAACC
Organism: Liasis olivaceus; assembly: GCA_030867105.1. Classification (NCBI taxonomy): domain Eukaryota; kingdom Metazoa; phylum Chordata; class Lepidosauria; order Squamata; family Pythonidae; genus Liasis; species Liasis olivaceus. Next base: position 91,259,958 of record CM061353.1, read on the forward strand.
TCATAGTGCTAGTGGAAAAAGTATGTGAACCCTTGAGTTGGCCTCAAAAAAACTAATTGGAGTCAGGTGTTAGCATACCTGGAGTCTTGTTAAGCCTTGGAGGTGTGGACTAGAGCTACGTTGACTGATAAAAACCACTCAAACTTTTTGAGTTTGCTCCGCACAAGAAGAATACGCTTATGTGAGCCATGCCTCACCAAAAAGAGCTTTCAGAGGATCTACAATCAAGAATTGTTGATTTACATAAAGCTGGAAAGGGTTACAAAGTGATTTGAAAGACCTTAGAAATTCACCAGTCTACAGTTAGGCAAACGATCTACAAATGGAGACACTTTGGGACTGTGGCTACTCTACCAAGAAGTGGACATCCAGTCAAAATGGCCCCAAGAGCACAATGAAGACTCATCAATGAGGTAAAGAAACAACCCCGAGTGACAGCCAAAGATTTGAATGCATCATTGGACCTGGCTAACATCTGTGTTCATGAGTCTACAGTACGTAAAACATTGAACAAGCAGGGTGTCTATGGCAGGACACCATGAAGGAAGCCGCTGCTTACTACAAAGAACATTGCTGCATGCCTGAAGTTTGCGAAAGAGCACATTGACACTCCACAGCGGTATTGGCAAAATGCTTTGTGGACTGATGAAACAAAGATTGAACTATTTGGAAAGAACATGCAGCACTACATCTGGCATAAAAAGGGCACTGCATATCATCATGAAAACATCATCCCAACCGTAAAGTATGGTGGAGGAAACATCATGATTTGGGTCTGCTTTGCTGCATCAGGGCCTGGCCATCTTGCAGTCATTGAGGGGAAGATGAATTCCCAAGTGTATCAAAAAATTCTTCAGGATAATGTGAGAATGTCTGTACATCAGCTGAAACTCTGTAGAAGTTGGGTGATGCAACAGGACAATGATCCAAAACACTGGAGCAAGTCCACAACAGAATGGCTTCAGAAAAACAAAATCCGCCTTTTGGAGTGGCCAAGTCAGAGCCCAGACCTCAACCCAATAGAGATGCTATGGAATGACTTGAAGAGAGCCATACACATGAGACGTCCAAAGAATATGACAGAGCTAAAGCAGTTCTGCCAGGAAGAATGGGCTAAAATCCCTCCTGAATGATCCACAGCTACAGGAACAGTCTGATCCACAGCTACAGGAAGCGCCTGGTTGAGGTTATTGCTGCCAAGGGGGGGGTCAACCAGTTATTGGTTCCAAGGGTTCACTTACTTTTTCCACTAGCACTATGAGGTTTTTATGGTTGTTCTCAATAAAGACCTGAAGGATCAGAATTGTTTTTGTGTTATTATTTTAGGCATATTATATTTGTCAATACTCTTGACCTAGATGACGGTCAGATCACATTTTATGACAAATTAATGCAGAACACCATGAAATTCCAAAAGGTTCACATACTTTTTCTTGCAACTGTAATTTATTATGTACTGCATTAGGTGAATCTAAAAAATGAATTAATTCAGAAATCAGTCAATATGGGAACGCAACCACACTCAGGTATTGTCCATTAGCTGGGGTGACTACTAACCTTTCTAGTTCTTAAGACAGAGAGATTGGACTCACTCATTGTACTAAGCCAGAGGCGGGTAACCTTTTGGTAGGAAGGCAGTGATGAAAACTGAGTGCTGTTTGAGTTGGGGTGGGGGTACAGTTTTCATGGTTTCCTGCTTCTAAATAGTGAGTAAGAACAGATTCAGCAATTAGGAATCAGAAGTGGATCAGGGAGCCACAAAGAAGATGACTGGTAAGCCATAGTTTGCTTGGTTATGATATACTGAAAGCTACAATGTTTTTGTATTCTGTGTTTGGCTGGACTCTCATGGGCCCCTTATTTGAGTGAAGAGGCCAGTTGTTTTGAGCCTTAATATAGTCAAGCTGAGAAAAATGTTCCACTGACTTTTTTTTATTATTATTATTTTTGGTACCTTCAAATCAGGGTTGACAAGTCCCTGCGGCTTTCTTGGCAAGGTTTTTTGGAAGTGGTTTGCCATTGCCTCCTTCCTAGGGCTGAGATGGAGTGACTGGCCCAAGGTTGCCCAGCTGGCTTTGTGCCTAAGGCAGGACTAGAATTCACAGTCTCCCAGTTTCTAGTCTGATGCCTTCACCACTAGACCAAGCTGGCTCTCTACATTGCCTTGGGATGCAATACGAAGGAAGGCTGGACTGGGAATGAGAGATTATATATTGTGTTAAGCCATAGTTTGTTTAACTGATGTTTATTTAAAAATATTCCTAAGATGCATTCAGACAACACTCTAAACTGGAATGAAACAAACCATATTATGGCTTAGTACAATATGTAGACTGACAGACTGTTGACTCTACTTTCTGATGCTAACTCTGAAACTCCCATGTTTATCTGCCAGAAAATACAGAATGGATAGAAACAATAAATGCTGGCTACTGAAATCATGATCAGAGAATAAAAAAAAATCTGCTTGATGACAGATACTCAACATCACTCTCCATTTCTCACAAGGTTCTCACCTTTCAAATACTTGATTCAACCTGCAGGTCCAGTATTGGCAGAGCGTTGTGAATTAGGGTTGTTTGATTACTGAGAATGGGACAATCACTCCTGTTTTGTTTTAAAGTCACCTAACGGGAGGCAGATATTTGAGAAATGACCCTCCAAAGGCCTTTAACGGAGCTGCCTTGAACATATACGCATAGTTTGCTTTGTAGAACATCTGTTTGCAAGAGAAACAGGATGTTTGCAGTCTGACCAGGCAGAGGTCTGTGAGTTGAGCTAGAGTTCCTTACTGTGGACACGTACCTTGGTTTGAGGCTTCGGTCAGTGCTCATTGGGAACATGATGCAGGAATACCTAATTACTTCTGTTGCATTGTTCTTGTATATTTGTAAATAAAGTATTGCAAAGCAGATGCCCCATCTTCCCTGCTCTTCCAGTCAAAGAAACTACACCCCTGTAAAGCATCCCTAAATGTTTCTGCCTGGCAATGTGAGATAAGATGCTGTGATGTTCTGATTCACTCCCTTGGTAGGTTTTTTCCCAAGCATGTTCACGTATGTTGGCCTATGTAGGAAAGGTCAGGATTCAAATTAAACAGATGAAGTGAGGTTTGTACCTGCAGGAACAAGAGCATCGTCCAACTCCTCTGAGTCCTGTCTCTGCCCCAGGCTTAGTGAACAACTCTGATGGCGCTGATTGACTGAGCGGGACCCTTTCTGATGGTTGTTTATGCCCTCTGGGAGAAAGCACATTCAAGATGGTTAGATGTCTTTCCAATCACCGTGCTGCCATTTCAGTGGTGAACTTTTGTCTTAAACAATGCTGGTTTTGTAGTACTTGTTATTCACACAGTGCTGGATGTCAAAAGCAATCCTCTCTTCTTCAGTCAAAGGCTGGTACTGTATAGTAGTGTTGTCAGAGCAAAGTTCAAACCCAAGTCTAGGCCTTTTTAACAAATTGATCAAGTGAGAGTCAAAAATACACAAAAAAAGCCTAGCGTAGCATTTTGAAGAAACAATCTAAAATGCACCTCCCATCTGTAAGTCCACTAAGACCAGTGTCTAAAATTATTGAATTGCAGGATCGATCAAGTTTATTTTTATTTATTTATTAAATTTATATAGTCACCCATCTCATGCTGGCATCTTGTGATGCAACTAATTGCAAAAAGGGGGGAAACAGTAACTACTGGAAAGTACCAACATTCTGGAAGCATTTATCTGCTTTCTGCAATTGTTCACGCCACAGCTATTAGGAGAAATGGCTTATTTTATTCTAGGCTCCAGTAACACTGAGCCTTGGTAAATGGGAATTGTTTTGTCTCTTCAAAAAAAAAATGAATGAAAAAAAAGTGCATCCAATTTCAAACATTCTGGAATAACATAATGAATACTCAAGATTCTGCTTCACTACTTATGGAGGAATTTCTCACCCAGGCATTTCACTTCTCCCTAAGAGTAGAATATACGCATCCCCTCCCAGTAGTCCTACCTGTGCTGCGAACCTGAAGCGCTAAAGGCAAAGTCTCCTTAGTGGAAGAGTCTACAGGCACTACGGAGGTAAACATGGAAGGGATATTGCAAGCCTTGCTTGACTGAACGGCTTTAAGACGGAACCTTCGGAAGAAACCTGGGAAGAGGAGGAGAGACTATTGCAATTATTTTAGTCCCTTCTTTAATGTATTTTCAAATTATTGTTCTACTTGGTTACTACTCGAGATGTTTACGGTAAAACCACAAAATAACATTGAAAAATTGCAAGAGATAAAGCAGAATTGTTGATCAAGATCTGTATCAGGAGAGGCAACCTGTGACGTTCCAGATGTTCTGGAGCTACCATGAACAGCATACCTCAACACTGCCCATGCTTCCTAGGGTTGCTGGATGCTCAGCAACATTTGAAGGGCCACAGATGATCTGACCCTGGTCTATAAGAAAGGAGCCCGGCTAAATTCCTGGGGAATCCCACGCTGAAGGGATTGCAAATCACAAGTCTGCACCAACTTTACCTCTTAAAGCAGCAGACCCATAACATGCCTTTGAACAACAGCAATAGACTAGGCTAGTTTCATAAGGAAAATAGGCTTTTATTACACCTGGGTCCCAGCTGCTTAGGGCTTTATATGTAGGAAAGAAAATCTGGAAAAGTCTTGAAAAATGTTTCAAAAGTAGAATTGTATGGTCTATAAAACACACACCCCAGACACTAGCTGTACTGCTGCACTTTGCACCCACTAAACTGATAGTTAAAACAGTATTAAGAAGATGGATGTGGGAGATCAGAATAGGCAAGCTGTGTATGTAAGAAAATGTAGCACCTGAGATCCACTTCTGTTACATTTTTTCTTTAAAGAAACAATTCATTCTCCCAGCTTCCAGGATGAGCTTTAAAAGCTCAACAGCATGCAAATAAGCTTGATTAATTTGGCTGTTCTTGATAGGAAATGTTGAGTGTTCCACCACCCAGCAACACATTCATCTTCTAGAATACCAGGAATTGGCCTTTCAAATCAACACTTGGAGATTAAAGAAGCCAGATAAGGCTAAGGATTTGCTGGGAAAATTGTTAGCCCACTACAATCCATCTTATTTTTTGAGGGGGGGTGAACAGACCTATCCCAAAACTGGTTGTAGCTAAGACTATACTAAACCTGAAGACAGGAAAACAGAGGAAAAGGAGCATTACCATGGTCCAGTTCTGCTTCTCTCTGAGCTACATTCTCGTTATCCCGGATAACAGAGCCAGCAGTCAGGCGGTGAAGTAGTTTCTCAAATCCTGTGCTGGGCTGTTGCCACTGGGACAGCTCCGGGCTGTCTTTGGGAAGGAACAAGGAATCCAGGCCAATGGTCACCTCCCAGGAGATTGGCTTCCCTGCACTGAGTGCATGGATCACCACCTGGCACTGGAGAGGCGGCCAGGGGTTGCTGTCACGCGTTCCTTGCTCCAAGGCTGGTGATGAGCTGAAAAGGTATGGGGGCTCCAACAGCATGTCCCAGTCAAGATGGGCAGGTGACAGCAAGTTGCCTAGAAAAGAATAAGGCGTTGAAATGCAGAGCCAAGATTTTGCAACAGGATGGAATCTGCTCAGACATTTCTGAAAGTTCCAGCAAGCCATGGGCATTCCTGTTGGCTGCTCCTAGCACTGAAACTCATGAATATTAATTTCCCCATGCTTGGAACTCTGCAAGTGCTTGCATAGATGACTCCTGGCATGGTTGTCACTTGTAAACCCATTAGGAGATCCCTGCAACTAACATGGGATCTGCTTCAGCTTAAGCTGTAATGAAATCTGCCTTGAATTTTTCAAATGTTGTATTCATTTGTTGGGTTTATCTCTCACCCTTTCTCCTGTAGTTCAAGGTAGCTTACGTGGGGATCTTAATTTTTATCCCCATACGCTGTGGGGTTCGTTGAGCTGAGTGTGTGTGACTGGCCCAAGGTCACCAGTGTGTTCCCATAGGTGAGAGGAGATTTGAACCAGGGTCACCCTGGTCCTAGTCCAACACCTTAACCATTTCATCACACTTGCTCTCTTTCTACTTTTACATGCTGGTGCAAATCTCAGCCTTTCCTACTTGTCCGTATCATCCTGCTCTTCTCCATTACCCAAGTCCATCAACTTTCTGTATCCTTTTCACTCACTGGAATCAGCAGCACCCTTGTGCATCTTCTGCAGCTCAGGCCCAATGTCATCCAGCTTCCCTTCCAGAGACCGATTGTGTTTCTGAGAGACTTTCTCTAGGGCCCGGCACAACCGATGGGCATCCAACTCGCCATGTGGGGAGGAGAAACTACGTCCAGACATGGCAGCCCGGGCCAGGGCTTTCTTCCTCCGCACCAGTTCTTCAGAGCTTAGGGCAATGGATACCTTCAGAGAAGGGAAAAGAAAAGGGTCCAGATGGGAAAAACTCTGGAAGTGATGTAAGAGAGCAAAATGATTTTCCTGAATGATCCAATGTTGAACTTATCAAGAAGATCCAATTGATCATCGCTGGTTTGATATACACATGAGGAAAGATTCACCCTAAGCCTTATATCAGAAAAGAGCCATTGTCTTAGGTCTTTTCTTCCCCAGCCTTGTGAAATCATGAGAATATGCTAATGAGCCTCAGCAGGTAGTAGCATCTAGCCTTGGCTGATCAAAGAAGCTAAGCAGAATCTGCCCTGCTTGGATAGGAGATCATCGAAAACTAGGCTGGAATCTTAAAAATAGCCCTGAAGAAGACAATGACAAGCTACTTCTTTAACAGCATTCAGTAGGAATCAAGCTTGATTTGGAGTCTTTACGATACCTACTCAAGGTCATTTCTAGAATGTTCTAATTTATATAACCCAGATATAATGTTCTTTTCCTCTTGACTGATGTTTTGAAGCTTTTAAACATGACTGTCTGTGGCATGAACCTGACATTGTCATTCCCAGTCCTGACACTTTTCAGATGTGCTGGACTGCAACACCTATCATTATTCAGATGTAGAAGGATGTGTGCTACAGTTCTAAAGGACACTAAGACAAGAAGACTGGCCTATAGAACTATTAATAAAGTCCTAAGGCACCATTATTTAATGTTGTTTGGCTCTACCTTAACACAATAAAACAACTTTTGGACCCTCTGTCTGATTGTTATCTGGTTTCACAAATAAAAACTTCTTGCTTGATTTGATCGTCATTCACTGCCTTCATCTCACTGAAAATACCAAAAGGTTTTCAGCAAGTGGCATTATCTTGTGAGGTACAAAGTCTTTGGGGAATAATTATCCTTCTGAGACTACAGGAAGGGCAAAATTCCAGAGAAAATGTCTCATATATGACACGGCAATGACATAAATTTACATTATGTTTCCATGGAGGGAAAGAAGAATTTGTGACATCTTCCCCAGCAAGGGATTGCAGCGTAGAAAACCCAGGCAAAATTACTAGAAGACACACTCATTGGCAACTGTAGGTGCCCAAGCTCTCCCTTTACAAAAGACTCCAACCCCTCACCCATAATTCCATTCTCTGCCTGTGAGAAGATGCTATGGTTGGGTCCATGTTTGCATCAGGTCCTACTTGAAATAACCCTGGTATGATGGCCCATTCCTATGGCCCATTCCTAACATTTTTACATAATTTATCATACTGCTGCTGGCACAAATACTTTCCCTGTGAATTCAGAAACACATCATAATGATTTGTATTGGACATTAGGGCAGGTAGTATTTCAGATGGGTCATACATATGGTAACTGTCATTTGTAGACTGGTGCTCAGAGCAGAGCTCTTCACCTAAAAAGAGGAATAGTGAGGTGTTGACATTTTGACTAAAAACAAGCAAAGCAGGTTTAAGTAAGAGTCAGACTCGTTGTTGGGTCTACTCAAAATCTGGTGATAGAATTATATGCTGAGTTAATAATAGATTCTTAGTAGGTGATAGCATCTGGCCAACTTGTCTGGGCTTGGAAACTAAGTGGGATTAGGCAGCTGGTTAGTACTTGGATAGGAGACCATCAGGGAATCCCAGATCTGTAGACCAGCCTAAGAAGCTGAAGAGACTCTGAAAGAAGGCAATGGCAAACCACTTCTGTATTGTTGCCATGAAAACTACTTGATTTTGTCCACAAAGTGACTAGATATTGAGCTTGATTCAAGGGTGATGATAATGATCATCATCACCATCATCAAGCATAATTGGTGGATAATTAATTCAGAATGCAGAGAAAGAATTAGAGCCCTCCAGAGGTTAATTGCACAACTGACTCAAGTAGATCTATCTCCACAAGGTGCTGGAGAAGTGGAGAATGTAGGAGCTTTGGGGTTCCACACCTTTGCCCCAGCCCCAGCCTGAGTCTGGGGAATTGGAGCAGACTTAGTGGAAGAGTTGCAGAGAGACACACTCTTCTGTCCTTGCTGAGAGCTGTTTTCAAGAGTCTGGGCTAAGGAGCCTTCCTCCGGAGGTACATCTCTGGAGCCGGTTGACTCACTGCTGGTAGTGCTGTGACACAACCCCTGGCTGTAGTCGGTGCTGACTGAGCAGTGAGTAAGCACATATTGTTCCTGGATGTAGGAGGGCTGGTAAATCCGCTTCCAGATGTCTCCTCCAGACACAGGATCTCCACCTGCCAGGAAGAAGAGTTTAGGTTGACTGGCATGGAGGAATTGGCAAGGTATTTTGTATCCTACACACCCCTCAGCTGGAAAGGCCAGGAAGGGAATTAGGTCTTCTTCTATGCAAAGGTGTGCTCTATTAAAATCACCTCCCCTCACTGCACCTTAATTAATCTGAAGGAGAAGTTCACCGTGCAGTGCAGAGATACAGAAACAGAAGCGCCAGGGACACCTCTAGTTTCAGGAAGCCTTGGATGCAAGCCCTGGAGATCTCCAGATATTGTTAGTAGTAGGAATTAACATGGTTGCAATGTTCACTTTAATGTGATCATTTATTAAATTGGCACAATACTTTTTAATGTGACAGAAAGGGAAAATATCGAATACAGAGTGGAGGGTAACCATATTCGCTGTAGTTTCATTTTAATGTCATGTAAGTGGACATAAGATTACATCAGAGGCTCTGTGTCTTTTTTATCCTATTACTTTTTGGAATGTGGACCCTGCAGCATGTCATTCCATGGCCCAATGCACCCTCCGTCTGGGAAAAAAATGTGCACCCCAGGGCAGTGGCTCTGCGGCAAATTCTGTACATTTTAGACTGGACTCTACCCAGTTCCCCAGCCCCCAAATTGTTACCTTCTCTAAAATGGATTTCAATATTGCCTTCCAAGGCCTGTACTCACTCTTCATAGACTCATCAGTGTCCCCAGGTGAAAACTTCAGGGATATTTCATGGGAAATGTCATGAAGGACCTTACAGATATCTTGATTCTCTCCAGTTGAATGTAGATGGGCTCCTTCCTGTGCTTCTACCTCCTCCTGGGATGGACACGTTGATCCTGCAGATCCTCTAGAGAAGCTCCGACATATTTGCTCTCTGCCCTAAGAGAATATGGTAACCAAAAAACAATACATTCCTACAGCCATGAAATAAAAATCCCAATACGGAGAAAGAAGCTATGGCTCTCCCGCAAGCATGTGATAGGCCAACTAAGGTTTTGGGCATGTTGGATACCAAAGGTGGAAACCAGCCTAATTTTCCACAATGGGGAGAGCTCTACTTTTTAAGGAAACAGTTGCTCAACTGTAGCTTTCTTGTCCCGGAAGCTGGCAGTGTGGTAAAGGGTGCAGTAGCTGATGAGCCGGTCTCCGGGATAAAGGGCTGCGATCTCGTTGGGTGACAGCAGGGCCTCCATGGTGTCAGGCACATACCAGTCGATCGTGATATCACTCACAGCTGGCTCGATTGCTTTCTTCAAAGACTTTATCAGCTGGGGTAAAGCAGAGATACCTGACATTCACATACAACGATTCACACTCTACTTACTTACTTAGATGCAAGAGGCTGAGCTCTCTATCAACCAGGTGGACCTCAAAGTATCACGGGAAACAATGAAAGGAGCTTCCCAATGAAGAAGTCTACATTTCAAGAAGCACCAGGAAAATTCCAGAAGATGACAAATGGAAGAGTATCATGTTTTTGCTGAACTTAACATACCTATGTTACTGTAGCCTTCCTCCCATCCCAAACTCTCTGTGGCTTGGCCCATCTCTTTTGATGTTCTCACTGGTACGATGTGAGAGTGTGGGCAGAGAACGGCCAGGCAAGGGGGGTCAAGCATGTACTGTTATCCCCCGAACAGTGAGGGAGAGATAAGAGGATGAGACTGGCCCCTCCCTGAGGAATGCTAGGAGTGTTTACAGATTGACCCTGGGAACTGTTCTCAGTCTGGGAAGATTCTCTGTATAGGCTAAGCCAAATAAACCTTGCTGGATTGAATCTGTATTGTCTCCTGGAGTTTCATGGGCTAAACCTGACACACAGCCCTTGCAGTCCTCGGATGCCAAAATAGGTTTTGGAAAGTGGTCTCCATGCCTTCCAGCAATAGCAGTGACATGCTGAAGACAACATTTCTCACAGCTGATGCATAGTCCTATGCTGATGCTCTAAGATGGGCATGGTCTGATGACTGGGGTTAATTGCCCACCACCCAAGCTTGGTGATTCTGAACCCATGATAAAATAACAGCATTCCCCACAGAATAAGAGCCCGTACCTTCGGCTGCAACCTTTCACCTGGGCTGAGGAATTCTGCCTGGCCTCTGCTAACTTTTGCCAATCCCCTAAGGAGCCGATGGCAGGCAGCAGACCCCAGGCCAAAAGTGAAACACCTGTAAGAAAGAAAGGGCTGGACTTCAGAGACAGAACTCCCACTGTCTTCCGGGATTTATCCCATGTTAAATTGTGCTCGTTGTGTATACTGTCAAGTCACACTGCATCTTTACTGCTGCAAAATGTTTCATCTCTCCTTACACTTCAGAGAGGAACATGTCTGAGTCAATGCTGTGACTTCTTAATTCCAGTTGTTCTTCAGGCATGAATTGATTGAATGGGGGTGCACAATGACATCACGTGCATCACAACGCCATCACACAAATGATGCAGATTATGTCTTGTGTGACAGCCATGTCACACAGTTGACAGTAGTGACATACTTCACATCATTTGTGTGATATTAGGATCCTCCCCTGCAGACACCCATGTGGAGTGGTTTGAAAGTGTACTCCATTGTACTCAGTACCCATATATTGGGGGGGAAGGTCCCTGTTCAGTGTCTACCAAATTGGTTCTACAAGCTTTCAGGGTAGTTCATTTTGAACTGTAGGTGTCATCAGCCACAATTCAGAGTCTGACTCTGACTCTGACAATGTTGCTCCAGCTGAGCCTGTGGAATGCCAGCCTCAGCAATCATTAAGCCATGATGCATCTGAGGCTGATCAGCCACAGGCATCTCCTGATCAGCTGGAGCAGTGAGAAGATGAGGCATGACCCCCAAGCCCCAGATCCAGACACACGCAGAGGCGAACAGAGCAGCGTCAATCCAGGAGACTCCTCGCAAGGCAAAGGGTGAGGCCTGAATAACTGCAGCCAGCTGCCAGCAGAGAGATTTACGTAGCTTGGTTTGCCTTCACTCTCGGTGGGAAAACAACCATTTGAAGACCCAGCTCATGTCTTGTGTGTATCCTGTTCTTGAATTCTTGGCTTTTGGACTGGCTGACTACCCGATTTGACTTTGTGACTTTTGGCACTGTAACTAGGCTACTCTTTTGCTTCTTGGACTACAAACAGTGCTTTGCTTTGCTAAGTCTTTGTTTTGCAACTTGTCTGCTGTTACCCACTTCTGCTCCTTGGCGCTTGTGTCTGCTACCTTGAAACAGGACAACAGGTAAGTTGTTTCTGGCAGGTGCCTGTGGGTGCCCACGATGCAGACATTTCTCCTCCCCAGGGTGGTTCTATGGCCAGACATATGGGCAGGTACATTTATAGCCTGGGAACAGAAAAGCCCAAAGTTTGAAGCTAGTTCACACAACTTGGTACCTGACAGTGCTGGCTTGCCTCCTGACCAGCTCAATAATCTTGCCTGGGTTTTCTACGCTGGAATCCATAAAGATAAAGAGCTGCCGCGGATATCCCCGGTGGAAAGGCTGTCCCAAACTCCAGTTCAGAGCAGCAAGGAGGCTGGTCCCACTCCCATCAGCCCGTAGCTTCTGAACATATTCACAGGCCAGCCTAAGGGTGTCCTGCGGAGATGAAGATCAAACTGTTTACTGAGACAATATAAAGATCGACCCAGATTCTTGCAGTAAAGTAGGTCAGGCAACTGTTGACAGACAGCGACTGCCCTTATTTGGGGCCTTCCTGGTCTCTGAGGGCATAGTGGTGGCGCTGTATGGTGAATGAAGACAACGTTTGAATTTTCAGTTTTATCAGGGCTCTACTTTAGTGGCTGGAATTTGGAGTTTTGTGGGTAGTTCTGGGGTCTGCAAGCAAAAGGCAGGAGGTGGCAACATGTAGCCCAAGGCAGTTAACTGTTGCCATAAAGGAAACATCAATTCAGTCTTGATAACAGTCATAGACCAGCATATATAGACTACTTCATCACAGACCATTTCCTGCTTAGCTTTTTTTTAAAGATTTTTTTATCCGTCTTTATTATTTTTACAAATAACTCAAAGCAGCAAACATACCTAATACTCTTTCCTCCTCCTCTTTTCCCCACAACAACAACCCTGTGAGGTGAGTTGGGCTGAGAGAGAGTGCCTGGCCCAAGGTCACCCAGCTGGCTTTTTTTGTTAAATCAGCCAGATTATACTAAGCAGATTTGTATACATTTCTGCAAATGTTCAGCATTTCTCTGTTTCAAAACAGGCATTTACAGTTCCAAAGATTAACTTGATAATACACAGGCACTGGCTGACATGATCGCAAAAGGACGGACATGCATAATTGAACAGGAATTTCAAGGGATCGTGCCTTATATTCTAGCCCGTTGCTAGATGTCATGAGCCACGATTCAGAGTCTGACTCTGATTCTGACAATGTTGCTCCAGCTGAGCCTGTGGAATGCCAGCCTCAGCAATCATTAAGCCGTGATGCATCTGAGGCTGATCAGCCACAGGCATCTCCTATCAGCTGGAGCAGTCAGAAGATGAGGCATGACCCCCAAGCCCCAGATCCAGACACACGCAGAGGCGAACAGAGCAGCGTCAATCCAGGAGACTCCTCGCAAGGCAAAGGGTGAGGCCTGAATAATTGCAGCCAGCTGCCAGCAGAGAGATTTACGTAGCTTGGTTTGCATTCACTCTCGGTGGGAAAACAACCATTTGAAGACCCAGCTCATGTCTTGTGTGTATCCTGTTTTTGAATTCCTGACTTCTGGACTGGCTGACTACCCAATTTGGCTTTGTGACTTTTGGCAATGTAACTAGATTACTCTTTCACTTCTCAGATTGCAATCAGTGCTTTGCTAAGTCTTTGATTTACAACTTGTCTGCTGTTACCTGCTTCCGCTCCTTGGCATCTGTGCCTGCTACCTTGAACCAGAACACTAGACCTGCTCATTCCAAAATAAATGAAGCCAAGCTAGAGTACTTTTACATTTTGCCCAATATGCACAAGTCAGTGAATTGAATTTATCCAGGCACAGAATTCAAAGTTACCCACAGGATTTGATTATAATGATCAAATGGTTGATCATTAGGTAGATCACAGCTGGTGAGAGAGAAGATTTGCAATGGGGCAACCCATTCTTCCTATAAACAGTAACAAGCCAGCAGCAACTGGCTGATCCAGGCTCTCCTGGAACAGTCTTGGAATTCTGCCCAGATTCAATTAATGCCCAGGTCAGTTATGGGATAGTTCTGCCACCTTGGGCTGCGTACTCACATTATTACAAGGCTTGCTCGTCTTGAAGACAGGCTTGACGTTGGGGCCGAAGCCTGCAACGTTCAACAAGCTGCTGGAAGGAAGGCTCTTTATTGCTACTAGCAGAGCATCCTGCACAGGAGGAGAGAGAGAAAGTCAAGGTTACTATCTGTTATTAGATTTATTTCTTGCCGTTCCTCCAGGAGCTCAGGGTGGCATCCATAGCATTCCCATGTACCCCCCACCATGACAACCGTGTGAAGTACCCTGGGCTGAAAGAGAGCAACTAGCCCAAAGCCACTCAGAGATCTTCTGTGGCTGAGGGGAGACCTAGATCTTCCTGGTACCAATCCATATTCACCACTTTACTACACTGGCCCTTGGACTGAGATGGCCCAAAGTCCCTAGGTCTCTCCACTCCTAGTCTAGACCTTCACCACTAGACCACTCGATTCTTAGCCTGAGAAAGAGGGATTGTCTCAGAGTCACCCAGTAAGCTTCTATGGCTGAAGGAGGACTAGAACCTGGGTCTCCCTTCACACTATTCAACCCTCATCCTGTAGCGCTCACCTAATGCAGTGCCTTCTGACAACAAAGTGAGGGAAATAAAAATACTTCACCAGACACAAATTATTTTTTAAATTCCATGTCATATGGCAGCACCCAGCTGCCTTGCTTGACCTCATAAAGCTAGGTAGGGCCAAACCTGGCTAGTAATCGAAGGGGGGCTTATCAGAAAAAGCAGAGATGTTGGAAAAAACATCATGGAAGACAGCAATGGCAAAGCACCTCTGTACTGTTGCCAAGAAAACTGGGTGTGAAGCTCAACTCCAAGGAAAATTGACCTTACCCTCACATTAGCATTAGGACCTCAAAATCACAATCCAGACCAAGTCCTTCAGACTTACTTCTGAGTTAGAAAAAAGCCCTATCATAGTTAGTATGAAAAAAGAACATGTCTAAGATGGTCCATCTGGGATGTTTTCCTTCCAAGCTTTTAATATTCCACAAGAGAACTTCCAAAATTTGTCATTAAGCGGCAACTGTAATATGACAGAAGGGATAAATTATTGAATACATAATTGGGGAATAATCATATTAACTATACTAAATAATGCATGAAAATGAAATCAGATTAATTCATTCCAGGAAGAAGGCAATGGGAAATCAGTTCTGTAATGCTGCTAAGAGAACTGCGTGGATACAGTCACCTGGAGTTGAACTCAACTCAAGGATGTCTTTACTCAATGGTCTGACTCTCTAAAAGGCAGGTTCCCATGTGCCGCTAATGCAGTGTTTCTCAACCTTGGCAGCTTGAAGATGTGTGGACTTCAACTCCCAGAATTCCCCAGCCAGCCTGACTGGCTGGGGAATTCTGGGAGTTGAAGTCCACACATCTTCAAGTTGTCAAGGTTGAGAAACACTGCACTAATGTAAGATTCCATTTACTTTGATCCCATCAGTGCTGGAGCCACTTGTGCTTCCAGTCTGGTCAATGAGGAAGAGCATCTCCCGAGTCACAGTCTGAATGTCAGTAGAAATGCTGCCTATCTTGGGGCAGAAATTCAGCATCAGGACAGGATTGTAGAAAATGTCTTTGTGGAACCTCTTCTGGACAAAGGCAACCTAGGAGCAGAGAAAAGAAGTCCTTTAAAGGAGGTCTCACAACCTGAAACTTTGTTTTGCTGATATGGTCATGCTTTCCAGCTTTGGGCATTTCTGAAGGATCAAAATCTCTTGGCTTCATCAGGGAAACTCCATCTAGCCCAGCATGCTTCCGATTGCCTCTTGGAAATTTACAAGATAAACATCTTTATTTCAATCATCTACTTTGGGGAGTTGTATTTACCTTAACATAGAGGATCCACCATTTATCTTATCATGGCTAATGGGCATTGAAAGACTTATCCCTGGATGGAACTAAGTAATCATTCTGAAGGGAAAACATTATAATCTAACATGCTAGAGAAAAAGCTAGATTAAGTGTGGGGGTAAGGCGTTTTTATCATAAGGAAACATTTGTTCTTCACAGTATTTTTGGATTACCCCAAGAGAGATGCTAAAAATGCAAAGTGCGATCAATATTAAAAATATCTGCGGCCATAGAAACACAGGCTAAGAATCAAGCCATCTGTAATGTGAGCAATGTGTACATTACAGCAATATTGATAAGTCTCAAAAGCCTAGCAGAAAAAAAAATGCATTTTAACCCAACGCCTGAAATTCAATCTTGAGGAAGCTCACTCTACTTCAGGAAGCATTTTCATCACTGTGGCACCAGCACCCAATAATTAAATTATGTTTCCTCCATGTGCTTTCCAATGTGAGGTAGCTCCAGAAGGATTTTTCCACCGTTTCTATATGTATTACGCATATGCTCTATGTTAGCCCTTTCTGATTGTATTCACTGTGAATTACAATTCACAATTTACAATTGTGATTGTACTGCTAGTGTATCCTGATCATTTACATCTATCTTTACACCATATTTGCATGGCCCAGAGAAGAAATACCTTTCCCAACCACTCACCTGTCTCTCTCCATCACTATCCTTTTTGGCAATCCGTGCATAATCCCAGCGGTTCCTTAGGTGTGCCTCATATTCATGATAAGTCATGGCACCATCTTCAATGATTAGGTGGGGATGATGAGGTTCTTCAGGGAAGAAGTGAAGAAAGTACACGAAAATCAGAACAATTCATTGCCTACTGCTTTGGGCTAAGGACTTGGGTTTAAAATTCCTTTGAGGAAGGTTAAAGGAGATGAGCGTGCATAGGGAATGGCTGAAAGGAGTGGTTTAAGGACAGCCTTAACCACAGAAGTCCACTTAGGGATTTGGGACAGTCCCTGTCTTTTATACCAGCCTACTCCACAGATTGTTGTTGTGGGGGGAAAAAGAGGAAATGTTCCATATACCACCTTGAGATCCTGATGGAAAAGTAGGATACTATATATACATCTAATAAATAAAATAAATATATTTAAAAGGGAAGACCTAGGGCCCATATCACAATGGTCTACAAATATCTAAGAGGCTGTCACATGCAAGACAGAATAGATCTGTTCTCTCTTGAAATGAAGAGTAGGATAAGGACCAAGTAATTAAAAGTCAGAAAGCAGATTCAGGCTAGAGAACTAGAAGAAATGACTGACCAAAAAATATAAACAGTGCAACAGTCTGGAAGAGTGGTGGACAGTGTGAAGGTTAAAAATGGGGACTGGATGTCAGCCTATCTGGGATGATTTAGTGGCTTCCTGAACTGATCAGGGGCTAGATTAGGTGAAAGTGAGGTCCCATCCGACTCAATATTCTGTGATGCTAATGGGCAGCTTTAGGTAATTCCTGATCTTTATTCCTCATCTGTAAAAATGGAATAGGATTGTATGGTGTATTGTTGCCAAGAAAACTCTATGGTGGTATCTATGAGTCACTTGGAGCTTGCCTCAGACTCTCTATGGTAAGAGCCAGCTAAAGCAATTTCCAAATCGCATATAGCATATCCAACCTGATCTTTGTTGGGCTGCACTTTGAAGAGTCCTTCAGTTGTTAAATAAATAGCATAGACAGACAGTCTCTCCTGTATACGGTCTGTATACAGTGAACCAGGCTGACACCATGTTTAACCACTGCATAAACTTTAGTATAAAAACAGTAAATGCACAGCAAGGCACAGACCAGATCTAGGTATGCACAATGAGGATTTCAGAGGAAAAGGATTCCACTAATAAGCCTGTTTTTCACAAATTTTAACTGGCAACTTGTTTTGCTCATAAGATCAATGACCACTTAACATGATGATTATAAAACTTTATAAACTAGTTCTTGGTATGGACGTGCCATGGCAGAACACAGCAACCTGTTGTCCATCACAAAGGAGCATTGCATGTATAGTCCTGTAAGTATTTACCTTCAACAAAGCTTGTATTGATCACACTGGCTTTCAGCTCCTCTTTCATGAGAATCCTGTTCAAGTATAGCATAATCAATTAGTTTTACCCAGAGGTGCTTCTTTGGGAGAAAACACCTTCTATTTAGGTCCCGTTAGAACTCCAGATGTTGGGTTCTTGGTGCTCTCTGAGCTTGGTTGTTTTCTTGCAGCTGTTTCATTACCAAGCAAGGTAACATCATCAATGCTTGCAGTTCAGCCTTGAGCTACCATACATACATTGTCTTCTATTAGAATTCTTTCTATCGTGAAATTAAGAGAACAGCTTAAGATGTTATTTCATAAGTACAAGATGATTTTTGCAGTATGTTGGATGGGTTACTGAATCTGGAGAAATATATTTGCACACAAAATGGGAATTTATTGCAGGGCCTTTATTGAAATTTGAAACAGAAGAAGAGCAAGTGAAAGAATGTATGATAAAGTGGGCTAAAATTTTTGGTTATAATACACAGATGGAAAATGAGAAAATATGTGGTCGAAAGGACTGAAATTTACACTGTTAGAAACTTAAAGAGAATTTTTATAAAATGATGTATTGTTGTTGTTTGATGTGTCATCTGTACAGAGTCCAGGACTCACATCCTGGATGTAGAAGAGAAGGGATAACTCCAGACCTTCAGCTTTGTGGAGATACAGATGTTGTATTGATTCAGCACTCTAGTACAACTGCCCCAGAGCCTGGCTGACCTTACTGATCCTGGAGTCAATTTCTTTGTCCAAAGACCCATCACTCAAGATGATGCTTCCCAAGTATTTGAAGCCATTTACATTTGTCAGCTGGGTGTCATCAACAGTGATTTTTGGTTCTACTGGGTTGGTATTTGGCACGGGCTGGTAAAGTACTTCAGTCTTGTTCAGGCTGATAGTCAGGCCGAAGAGCATAGCAGTGTCTGAGAATTTGTTTAGCATCAACTGTAGATCCCAGTCTTTGTGCACCAGGAGCACACAGTAATCAGCAAAGAGGGTGTCTTGGGTGACTGTATGGAGACACGTTGTCCATGTGTTCAAGCAGCGAAGGTCAAAGAGAGACCCATCCAGTCGGTACCTGATGTACGCTCCCTCCTTCAGAACCTGGATAGCACATGACAACATGCAAGCGAAGAAGAGATTGTACAGGACTGGGGCTAGCACACAACTGCTTCACCCCACTGGAAATGGCAACTGCAGCTGACGCATCCCCATTGTAAAGGACCTGTCCTGTCATCCCATTGTGGAGCAGCTGAATCAACTTCACAAATTTCCTTGGGCATCTATAATGTCTCAGGATGCTCCAGAGAGCCTCCCTGTTTATAGTATCAAATGACTTTGCCAGGTCAACAAAGATAGAGTAAAGAGGTTTGTTCTGCTCAATGCACTTTTCCTGGACTTGCCTCATGGCAAATATCATGTCTACTGTACTTTGTTCTGGCCGAAAGCCACACTGCATCTCTGGGAAGTTCCTTTCCAAGACATTGACAAGTCTGTTCAGGAGAATGCAGGCAAAAATCTTGCCTGCAATGGACAGCAGTGAGATACCCCTGTAGTTTCTGCAGTCTGATTTGCTTCCCTTATTTTTGTAGAGAGCCACAGTGTGAACCAGATGTCTTCCAAGATGTCTTGGAACTTCTGTAACGTGTCTGCGTCCAGTGCTTTGTAGATCTCAGCAGGAATGCCATCCTGCCCTGTTGCTTTATTAGAGTTCATCTGTGAGATTGCTTTCTTGATCTCATCGTAGAGGGAGGCAGGTCTAGGGCATCCAAGACTGGCCACTGAGGAATCTGCTGTAAAACATCATGATCAGCTGTGGACTACCTATTGAGTGGGTTGGAAAAGTGTTCAGCCCAGTGGTTTTTCAGTCCTTCCTGGTCTTTGACCAGGGTTGACCCGTCAGATGACAGCAAGGGGAGCATCCTGACTTAGAAGGGCCATAAACTGACTTTTTGGCATTGAAAAACTCTGTGGTGGCATGCATGTCTGCATAGCGTTCCACCTGCTCAGCCTTTCTCTGCCACCACTTGTCCTGCATTTCTTGCAGCTCTGCCTGTACTTTGGACTGCAGGTGTTTAAACTTGTCTTTCTTTGAGACAGATGATGGATCATTCTGCTAGCCTGCATAGGCCTTGTTCTTGGCCTGGAGGGCTGCAGAAACGGTCTCGTGGTTTTCATCCAGTCTTGATGTGCCCGGGTTTTCAGTCTGAGTACAGTTGTTGCAGTCTGCGTGATGACATCTTTAAACTGCATCCACTTTTCAGAACAGGTTCCTACAAGCAGCAAATTGCCGGAGAGCTTTTCATTAAGTGCATCTTGAAAACGTTGGACTTGGCCGGGGTCTTGCAATCTGCCAATGTTGTATGATGCTCTGACAGTCCTTGGTTGCTTATGATGTAAAGGGGCTATGTGCAGGTTGAGGACTGACTGGACCAGCCTGTGATCTGTCCAGCACTCAGCTCCTTGCATGGCTCAGGTGATGGTGACGTCTTTAAGGTCACACTGAAGCACTATGACATAATCAAGTAGGTGCCAGTGTTTGGATACATCCAGGTTGTTTTGTACTTGTTTGCAAGTCTGGACTTTGTGTTAGTGATGCACAGGTTGTGCTCACAGCACACTTGCTCAGAAGCAGCAGGTCATTACTCTTTAGTTTTCCCACCCCATGCCTCCCAAGGACTCCATTCCAATTGTTGCTGTCTGTCCCCACCCTTTGATAATGAAGCTCAAGCTCAGATACTTTGGTCACGTAATGCGAAGAGAGGACTCTTTGGAAAAGACCCTGATGCTGGGAAAGATGGAAGGCAAAAGGAGAAGAGGACGGCAGAGGATGAGATGGCTAGATAGCATCACTGAAGCGATGAGCATGAAATTGAGCAAACTCAGGGAGGCAGTGAAAGATAGGAAGGCCTGGCGCAATATGGTTCATGGGGTCACGAAGAGTCGGACACGACTTAACGACTGAACAACAACAACAAAAGTCCCCACCCTAGTGTTGAAGTTGCCCAGAGTGACGAATTTGTTGCTGGCGGGGGTTGTTCGAATAATCTGGTCCAGGTCCTCAAAGAAACCTTCCTTGTCTTTGTCTGGACTTGTGAGAGTTGGTGCATAGATGCTGACAGTGGTGATATACCGGGACTTGCTGAGAGGAAACTGGAGCTCTATAATACATTCATTTATTCCAGTGGGTAAAGTAGAGATGTTCTTCAGCAGAGCAGTTTTGACTGCAAAACCTACTCTCTGAGCCCTGTTTGTCAGTCTGTGGTTTCCCTTTCGAAAAGAAGATATATCCATTTGCTGCTTCTTGTAACGAACCTTCGTCTGCAAGCCTGGTCTGAGTGCAGCAATGTCAATGCTATAATGGCGAAGTTCAGGTGAAGTTCAGCTGCTATGAGTGCTCTGCTGCCCCGGGTACTGAGATGAATGACCACTGGTCCAAAGGCCACTCACATGCAGGTTTGTGACTACAACTGCCAGTGGTCATCTCCACCAGTTGTTTTGCCATTCCCCCATCACCGCAGGACTCAACGAATCAGATTTGGACTGAGAAAAATTGCAGATGGGTTGTAGGTGAAGACGAAGATGAATTGCACAACAGAAACCTGTGCGTGATGGAGTTTTAAGTGGAGCAGCCGCTGCACAGGGGCAGTCCCACTCTCTCGGCAGAAGTGGCCTTAATCCAGTGGCATGGACAACCGTTATGGCTGGAGACCTCTCCTGCTCCAGTGGATGTCCAGGATGTCTAAGTGTCTTCTTGTGCTCTTAGCGCTCCACAACGCCTACTGGGCCTGCCTTCCTGTCCATTGGACCGTTGATCAGTCTCCTTCACTCAGTCTGCCAGGGTCAGACTTCACACGCTGGGATGGACAAAGCCCCATCTCACCAAGGGTCAAAGACCCATCGGCTACCCTCACCTGGTTTGGCCCATCTGCGAGGCGGTTTACCAGGGTGCAGCCACTGCACGTGTTACAGCTATTTGGAGCCACAGGTGAGAGCTGAGCAACAGGTGGGGACCAAAGGTGAATGAGCAACTCTAAAAAGGCACAGCAGGCCCCTCCATCAGAGATGCTACCCCTCCCAGGGCACGCCATACACTCCAGTTTGAATATGGAGTCCATTGCAGGGCCGTAGTTCTGCAGCATTATTTGGGAGGGAGGGAGTGAAATGTCCTACACTGTACATCAAAATATTGAGCCCCATCTTAAACTGGCTCTTTTGTTAGCATTTTGAGATGGACGTAAGGAGATTGTGTATAAAGACTTTACAAATGCTCTCTTAGCAGCAGCTCAGATAAATATTTAATACAATTGAGATAGGGAACCTGAGTATGTGTGACACTTGATATCTTGAAAAAATAATGTATCAGACATGTTTGTCCAAGGGAAAAGCTTAAATGGAGGTTTTTTTTAAACCTACACATTTATTTCGTCTCTGATAACAAAATTATGTTTCCCTCATACTCTTATTATCCCTGGGAAGAATATATTCATGATGTATTATTTCATTGTCTCAGCAGATTGAGGTCTTGCACTATTATCATCATCACCTGTTTGGTTTTGGAGTGGCTTTATACCTCAGTGGAAAAAGGTGCCTAAAGTTTCTATGTGAGGACACATGTATGAGGAAAATATATCTTTGGGTGAATCTTTGGGTGAAAGAAGCAAGTTTTTAGAGGCCTCAGATGAATGGGATCACCTTAATAAAACTGAAACATAAAGGAATGTGCAGCATCCTTGAAGCTGGTGTGAACATTCCTTGAAGCTGGTGTGAACTAGGCTGATTGTAAACTCCTTATCACAAACATCCCCATAGCAACATAAGAGAGGATGCCTTCTTCCTGGCAGTTGGCACCTTGAACCAATTTGTTTCTTCCTCTCTGACACTATTGCTTTCCTCATAGATAGCAGTTGTTCTGTCCTTGTAGATAGCAGACAAGAACGGGCAGAAAGTAACTTGAAAAGTATCGCTCATTTAGGGATGCCTGCATCTTATGAATATGTATACGTATGCGTTCTTTTCTCTTCCCCTTCTTGTAGAGCTGTATAAATATCAGGGCATCCATTTTGCCTAGAGTGGAGTGTCTCCCACTAATCTTTAGTGGGGTCCCCCTCCAGTGCGTACTGTCTAATAAACACTGCAGTGAAGCCTTGATTATTTTGCCTTTGTGTCCTGCATTTTGATTCCACACATGAACAGAATTGCTGCTATACCACTCACATTAAAGGAGACTTAAAAAGCATTACAAAATGATAGCTATAGAAATACACAGAATTATTTAAGAAGATCAATGTCCTTCAGCTGGAAGTCTTCACTGGTGCCAGTTGCAGAACTAAAATCTGGAAGTTTAGTAGTGAAGTTCTCAAGGATAAGGGGGCTGACTTCCACTTTCTATCTAGCATGTATCTTTAGTTTGTTATATTTTTATTTATTTATTTATTTATTTATTTGATTTGTCCCCGCCCATCTCCCCTACAATGGGGGACTCTGGGCGGCTTACAGTCACTAAAATCACAATACAAGATTAAATTATAAAAAGTTTAAAAATTATAAAATTTATAAAACTAGAAATTTACAAAACTAGAATAGAATAAAAAGCTAAAAACTCCAAGAGGCCAATAGGCCCCCACCAGGCCGCTAAGGGGCCAGCCAACCCCATTTCTGATATCCTCCCTCCCCGCCCCAGGCCAGATGGCAGAGCCAGGTCTTCAACTCCCTCCGAAAGGCCTGGAGTGAGGGGGCCTGTCTCACCCCCGGGGGCAAGATGTTCCAAAGTTCCTCCTGGACTTCAAGGTAGATCATACGAGGGAATCTTCCTTCATTTCATCCCAATGATAAAAGCTCTGACGACCCAGTGGGTTTTCATGGCTGAGGATAGACTTGAACCTCTCCAGTTGCTACCCAATGCCTTCATTGCTATACCCTAGAACAGTGTTTCTCAACCTTGGCAACTTCAAGATGGGTGGACTTCAACTCCCAGAATTCCCCAGCCAGCATGCTGGCTGGGGAATTCTGAGAGTTGAAGTCCACACATTGTGAAGTTGCCAAGGTTGAGAAACACTGCCCCAGGACCTTTCTTAGACCCCTGGCTTTGAGGGATCTCTTACCAGAAGGATGCAAGATGATTTCCAGGTTCCTGTCGTAACTGTGCTTATCTGCCAAGGTAATGCATATCGTTGATGCTGAACTAGCATATGGATTTGCATCAGCTCGAAGAGCATGTGATGGGCTTTCTAGTCCTGCAGGAATGAAGGAAGAGGAGAAAGAGAAATGGCTTCAGGTTAACTTGCTGGGATGTTACATACTTGAAAACTGATCAGGTGGAAAATAGTCACTCTTCCTTTATGCACTGAGCAACGCTTGGTTCACCCAACTGCACAAGTGATGATTTGTAAGTATGGATGTGAAACTGTTGATGGGACTTTCCTATTAAGCAAATCTGAACATCACTTAAATATATTGAAATGGAGGCTGTTTCTGGGAGAGTGGTAAACATTAAGTACTTATAAAAGGATGGAAGGAGCCTTGCCTATCTCTGCATCTAGCTGGTATGAGCAGGGTCCAAGTGGCAGCACTGGCAACCGATGGACTGAAATGCAAAAGGAGGAAATGAAGGTGAGGTGGCCCTTCAATGTTGCTTGAGAGAAAGGAGGGCACAAGTGCAGAATGGCCTGGAGGATTTGCTTTCTGGTCTGTTTCAATCAGCAGAGAGAAGTGGGTGTCCTTTTCATTCTACTTCTAGTTGTGGGTGGTGGCATTGTCCCAGGAGGACCATGGATGGAGTTGCCACCTTCACCACACTTCTCACAAAATTACAGAAAGTATGAATTGCAAGGGACCTTGTAAGGTCATCTAGTCACTTGGCCACCTGGACTCCAAAGAGGTAGTTGCTGCCATGATTCTTTGGCTGCTTACTTCCTGGTCCTGTCTTTTGAGCATAGATGCCAAAGTGTTGAGCATCACACTCAGTGATTTGCCAGTAAGAATGGGAAATTAAATGTAATTTACAGGAGGAAATCAAGTTATACACATGGGTTAGGTCAAACTAAGTTTAATGTTGGGCCAGGTTATTTGCGGGACCATAATTGTTTCTGCCTGGGCCTCTAGATCTGGGAAGGTGGGCATGCTCTGGGTCCCATCTATTAATCAGTGCCATCTGGCAGCACCCAGGAAGTGGGCCTTCTGGGTTGCAGCACCTGCCCTTTGGAACATCATTCCCCCCAGATTCGTTTGGCCTGACCCTGCTGGCATTTCATAAATCCTTGAAGACCTGGATGTTCCCTTGAGCAGGGTTCCTGCAGGTGGGTGAGCCCGTCATTGTGGCATTTTCTGACACAACTGTGGTTATGTGGTTTGAGTATGGTTGCCCTTGGGTGCCATTGCGCTATCATGGTGTCACTGTTGTTTATTATTATTTATTCTTCCTGTTCTGTTGGTCTTAATCTGATGTTCGCTGCCTAGAGCCATGATTGTGAGATGGGTGGCTATATAAATTAATAAAATAAATAAATAACGTAACTAAGTAAGCAACTCTATTTCTGTAATCCTTATTTTGCCCAGGCCGTAGCCTTTTGACTTGGAGCCACCCATTTTTGGAGAACATCCTCCCGATCATTCAAGGGTCAAAGCATTTTTCACCCAGTCAAAGTCCACCCATGACCTAAGCCACGTATTTATTACAGTGACTAAAATTCAGGACTGGCCTGGTTAGAATTTGGATGGGAGACCACCGGGAACAACCAGGGCTATACGTCAACTTGGGAAACAAATAAACAAACAAACAAACAAAAAAACTTCCCAGAAGCATGGAATAATGAACCACTTCCATATTGTTGTGAAGAAAACTGCATAGTCCTCAGGATATGACTCTATTGAATTTTAACTTAAAAACATTATATAAATTATATCTAAACTATATTTAAATTAATTATATACAAATCAATGACCTAATTTATAATGATAGGGGGGTGGCACCTGGTGGATCTTGGTGGATCTGGAAAATGCTAAGCGAGACTGGATCTGGGATGGGAGACCACCATGAGTTTCTATCAGCATAGGTTAGATAAGAGTCAAAAAGTGTCCTGAAGGAAGGCTATGGCAAACCACTTGTGTACTGTTGCCAAGAAAATTGCATGGATATATCCAAGAAGTCACCAGGAGTTGAACTTAACTCAAGGGTATCTTTATCTTTAAGAGAAAAAAATATCAAAATTGTAAAGCATTGTTTCAGTTTCTTTGTTTTGAATTCTACTTCCTTTGACTTTGACTGTATTTATACCTCTTTTCCCTAGTGGATCTATAGCCTTAAATGCTTCTCAGTCGACTCCAGCCTGAGGGAAAGACAGAAGGCTTAGTATAATTTGAGTTTTGCTTATTTATATCCCGGCACTTTGCTTACGAAAATACAAAAGCCAAGGATTGTCCATTTACCTCTAGCTGAGCGTTCTGCCCATGTCGCTGATCTTACAAGATTCATGTCAGTTATTGGCAAACCACTCCAAAATGTCTAAAAACTTCACTACGCTACCACTCTGGTAACAATAATAAACATGCTAATTTACAGTGTTTTCATGGTGTGGAATAAACTCTCAACCCAACGTTCTGGGTTTTTTAACATTTTATCTTCAGTCCACAGAGAAGCCATTCCTCAGCCCAGAAGTACGTTTTGATTAAATTGAAGCACGGTGAGGCCACAAATGCAGCCTCTTTCAGAGGCCCGGGACCCAAGCCAATTCCTAATGGGATTAATTCCTTTGTAGGTCTGAAGTGCATGTTCCCAGCTCGCAGAAGCGGCTGTCACGTCCTCTCTTCCCTTGCTTTTTTCTCCCCTGCATATATCATCCTTTCATGAGAGAGTACAGGCTCAGCAATGAAGCTTTTAAAAAAACCCTATTTATAAAAAAGAAGGCCTGTCTCTCCCCCCACGCCACCCCCGTTTGAATGAGCTACTCTGTTGATCTTCCACATGGTGTAGTCGAGACAAGAATTGCCAACATTTTTGGCCAGGACCCTCATTAAGAGTTTGAGGAGGAGGTTGTAGGCATGAGAGCTACCAGGGAGGGTCCTGACCGTTCACAAAATGGCTGCCATGGTATTATGGCCAGGTATAAAGGACCCCAGGGCCAGGCCATTGGCAGCACCCTGAAACCCTCAGACCTAAGCAGGAAGCATTTCCGGAATGGTCTCACTCTTTGCCACTACTTTTCATCTTTCCTGTTATCTTAATGGCTAGCTGTGAGGTTCTACCCACAGTTACTCATGCCCTGGTCACCTCCGGAATGGACTACTGCAACACACTCTACATGGGGCTGCCCTTGAAGAGCATCTGGAAGCTTCAGCTGGTGCAGAATGCAGCTGCACAGATAGTTATGTGAGCCCCTGGAATGGCGCACGTTACACCTCTGTTCCGTGAGCTGCAATGGCTGCCAGTTTGCTTCCAGGTGCAATTCAAGGTGTTGGTTTTGACATTTACAGCCCTACATGGCATGGGACCAGATTATCTGAGGGACTTCCCGATTATATCCTGTTTTTTCAAGGTACAGGAGCCCATCTGACACTCAGCAAGCACATTGGAATATTGGCATTATGCAGGCACACGCCTATGGAGAAACCAGATGTCCTGTCTCTCTTGCAGCCCAAGTCAAAATAAACATGGAGGGCACTGTTGAATTGATAGGGACGGAAGGAGCATGCCTACACCAGCCTAAAGTGGCTCGGGAATATCTCACTCCTAACTGTGTCATTGACTATATTGTCAATGAGGTCTTGTAGATTGTTCATACAGCATGCCTTGTATCAGGACAAGAGGGAAAACAACTTTTAAATTGGAATAGCTAAAGAATGGAAGCTGCCTTTGTGATGGGTTGGGAATGAGATGAAGAACTATTCTTTACGGACAGTTAGTGAGGCATCCTTATGCCATGGTTAGAGGAACACCCCCATTTTAGGCTAGCCTAGCAAGTTTGTGGAACCTAGGTTATGTATTGATAAATATCCACATGACTAAACCATAACCACAATGGTGATGCCAACACTGTTGAATATGTATCCTTGTTTACCACAACATTTAATTCCATAAATATACTTGTCAAGAATTTCTTCACATTCCAGTTTCTTGAGAAAGCAGGCACAATTTTCCTCTGTGTAATCTACAACCTTATGGAATGGTTTTGAAATGTTTCTTTTAGTAACAGGGTTAACATAGCATGACAGCAGACAGAAAACTGAAATGGGTAAACGTCTGTTCCAGAATGAAAAGTCTGAAAACAGAAGCCTCTTCCTTGAATTCCAGGCCATGAATTATGCCCAGGACAGTCAACAAAATATAGCAGCACTGATCAAACCACAGGAGTTTCCCATTCACAAACTACAAGGATTGCTGAATTTTGGAAGGAGATCTTTCTAGTTGCAGCCATGCATCTATACTACATCTGCGGGAGAATCAGTCAAGCTACATTAACAGAATCTTGCAAATCTGAAAGTCCAATTCTCCTGCCTTCACCTTTACAGCTCGAGAACTTAGAGAGGGTCCCTTCTGAGCCTCTTGCTCCACCCGCTATGCAGCTGTTGGCTATGCCGTCTCTTATCTGACTGTTCCCTAGGCAGTGTCTCTTTGCCCATCTCTCAAGGTCTTTTCCACATACCATTACAATAAAAGACAACACCCCACACATATATTGCTGGGGGAAGAATACCCTTAAGGGTAATTCTAACCCCTTTCCTAATCTCTTTGGGGATACGTCCCAACCAGCAGTGCCAAGACACAGACTAGAGGACAACAGATGCCATATCCTACCTGCCAGCAAACACGGTCCATTAACCAGCATCTTGAAGCTGAACTCGTAAGGGAAGGGATTATAAACGTCACCTCTGAAGATGTCGGTGTCCTTGGGAGGCATATGAAAAGATGGTTCACTCTTCAGACCAGTAGAGCCAAAACAACTGGTGGAGCTGAAGCAGAAGGAAAAGTCATATTGCTGACTATCATGTACAACTTGTCCTGTGAAACTTATGAATGACTGTTTAGGAGGCAAAACTTATATTTGCTACACGTTTCAAGGCCTCCTCAGAAGTTGCTTTCTTGGGGCCGGAGAAAAAAACATGAAAGCTTTTTAAGTGAATGTCACCAGAAGAGTTTTATTGTTTGAAACCCATATTTGCCCATGTCCATTTACATTTATTTCAATATTGTGAAAGTTACAGAAGAAAACTGAAGAGTTTTTGTCTTCCTTTGAAGTAATTCTGGGTTTGAAACCATTACATATTAGATTTGTCTGAGCAGGAAATTTTACAAGAAGTTTTCTTCACAGTGGTAAACGGTTAGGGTTAGGTTTCACCTAACCAATATTTAACGTGTTAGTTTGATCATTTCACTAAACCTTATAGGGAATTGGGGGTAAGATGGGAGGCAGAGGAAAACTAGTCTATTTGAGGATGAATCTGCAGATTAAGAATATACGCCCATTGTAGCATAAAGGTCAGAAGTTGCTTTTCAATCCAGACTTTTTACAAACTCCATTAAAAGATACAGGTGGGATAACTAAATATTAATATTCCTCACTTAACCACGCCCATGTTTATATTTCACTATCATGTTTATAATATTTCACTCATTCCCTCTTCACTCAGTTCTTTCCCTGATGTTTTCCTCCTACTTGGTTGTCAGAATTTCCTCCCTATTGGATACATACTGTCTTCCCAGAGCTGTCTGGAGCAGGGCTCTCCAAAGTAGCCATTATTGACCCCCAAGAGTCAATGGGATTATCCGTTGTTACTTGTAGTACTATTAAAGTAGTATTTATTAAATTATTTTCATATAATAAATGGTTGGGGATTGATGAACAATCTGAAACTTCATGACAGGGTCAATGAGCTGAAGAGTTTGGGGACCCTTGGTCTAGAGGAGGGTTCCTCAACCTCAGCAACTTTAAGGTGGGTGGACTTCAACTCCCAGAATTCCCCAGCCAGCCATGCTGGCTGGGGAGTTCTGGGAGTTGAAGTCCACCCACCTTAAAGTTGCTGAGGTTGAGGAACCCTGCTCTAAAGGTATTTTTTGTCCTGATTTAATTTCCTCCCCTTCCCCCAACATTTTTTGCTTGCATGAGCACAGGTACTACATATCAAGACTAGGGGAAATGATGCTGTAGGAATGATATGATTGCCAGCAAGTTTCCAATTAGAGAGACTGAGTAACATTTGACCGGCATAGTTGCTACCTGAACAGTGTAGCACAGTGTAGCACAGTGGATTCCCCCCCCCCACTCGCTTTTTATGATAACCCTTGACCCTTCAGCATACAGATTACAATCTAGTTGGTGGGCAAAATATTGTGGCTGATTCACATATACTAAGTCATGGTTTATTGAAACATGGTTTGTTGAATAAACCACAAATGACTAGGCCTACACTATATGCTATATCAAAATGAAACAAACTATGATATGACTTAATGCAACACGGAACTCTTTCCTGCAATCTCTTCAATATATCCCTTACCTCCAATCTATCAAGACGATTTTGAATCTTATTTCCATCTTCTAGGGCAATGTTTCTTAAAGTATGGACGAGGACCCCTGGGGTTCCCCCAAGACCCTTGCAGGAGTCCACAAAATCAAAATTATTTGCAAATTATTGAAGATATTTGCAAAAATGTCAAACAATGTCACTGTTCTCATTAATATTTTTATTTATTTAAAAATATAGTTTTTTTCATGAAAAATATTTCATGATAAATAAAAAATATTTTATTTATGTTAATATCTAATGGATTTAATATTGCTATTTTTACATGATTCAATAAATACACATTCTATGAATGCATCAACTTCAATTTTTAATACAGTAAATATTGATAAATATAAGCCATACGAACAAAAGCTCTTTTGGGGTCCTCCATAATTTTTAAAAGTGGGAAGTAGTCCTGAGAGCAAAACGTTTAAGAAACACTGCTCTAGGGTTTTAGGTATCCTATCTAATTTTGTGTCATCTGCAAATCTAATAATCATTCCTTTCTCCTCATCCATGTAATTAGTACAAACATTGAAGAGTATATGTCTTTGGATTGAACCTCGGCCATCCCATTCAATGCCTCTTTCCAAGTTTATAAGGAATCATTGATAAGCACTCTTTGACCAAGAGTTCAGGCCAGCTATGCGTTCACTTAACTGTCATTCCATTCAGCACATACTGAACTACTTTACTAATCAGAATGTCGTAACGCAATGTAAAATCTTTAGTAAAATCAAAATACATGATATCGATAGCATTCTCACAATCTACCGTTTAAGTTATCCTATAAAAAATAAGACAGCATTGTTCTATCTGCTTTCAACAACATGGGATCTTCTAAGCAGCTGTCTGAATGTTTGGAAATGAAGCGAATCCATTTTCTTACAAAGCAAGGGAAAGCTATTAAAAAAAAAAGTCTTGGAACATGTCCAGGTAGGTATTTCACTTGTGAGAAACCTCTTAAGAAAGGGAGGTTGCACAGAACTGTTGAAATCAAAGCAAGCTGAGGAAAATTTAAAAAAAAAAAAATCTGCTAGAACTGCTCCCAAACTGGTTGGATCTGCAAAACAGAACCCAGGGCTCACTGCAAATGACCTGAAAAGGTTAGCTGTCTTTGGGTACTGGTCTACCGTACAATGTTGCTTATACAGCAATGATCTGCATGGAAGAGTTTTCAGAAGGAAATCTCTTCTTGCCCTCATTACAAGAGTAATTCTCTAACGTATGCGAAAGAAAACGATGAAAAGCCTGAAACATTTTACAACACACTGCTATTGTAAAAGTTCAGTTCTTTGGCCACAACGCCATGCAATACATTTGGAGGAAAAAAGGTGAAACATTTGATGACAAGGACAACATGGGGGTGGTGTATTATACTCTGGAGCTGAGTAGCAGTCAATGACACAGGAAGTATTACATGGGTGGAAGGAAGAATGGTTTCTACTATCTATCAAATGTCCTAGAAATGAATATCACACTCAGTGAAGATGTTGAAGCTGAAAAGAAGCTAGATATTTCTTCAAGACAACGAATGAAACATTTCTCCAAATCAACCATGAATTGCTTATAGGGAAGAAAGATAAAGGGTTTGGAATAGCCTTCACAGTCCCCAAACCAGAATATTATCAAAAATCTGTAGTGAGATCTCAAACATGAATCACAAGGAGGAGGCTTAAAACATTTCTTAACTAAAAAAATTCTGAAAGGAAGAGTGGGGAAAAAATTCAAAGCAAGATTTGGAACATTTGGAAGTTATTTCTACCAAAGCAGGTGTTACAAACTACTGACTGCAAGGGTGTTTTAATTTTTGTACTTGCCTTATTTTGAATCTGAAAACAGTTGCATGTAAGTAGCAAGCATTCATTCAAATTTGCAGAAAGATATATTTAACTTTGTATACTATAGAAGTTGTGTCAGTTTCTGTTCACTAAGGGATTCTGTTCACTAAGGAATTGAAACACACAATTCGACCAGGGGTGTCTAAATGTTTGAATATAAGTGTAAGTTTGACTACACTTGAGTTTTAGTTTCCATTAAAATCAAGAACTCCAGCATAGCTTGATTACTTTCTCCCACTGTTCCCCCATTTTCATTTCTTCAACTAAGTATTTTCTACTGGTTAATATTAGAACCAAAAGTAACTCATGTCCTTGGGCCTTTCTCCACCCTCCAAAGGAGAAAGTTGTCAGCAACACAAGTCAGGGATGTTCTGAAAGAACCATGCTTTGCAGAATTTATCTTCAGCAGATATTGGAGTAATTAAAGTCTCCCTTCACTATTTCATGACCCTTTAAAAGATTCTGTAGATTCCACTATTATTGCTTTGTTTGCCCATCTCTTTTAATCCAGATGCTCTAGTATCACAAAATTAATTCAGTTATTTCTGAGCATGGGTAAATATTTTTAACATACAGTACATCTCCCTCGTAGTGTATGTTAAAAATCATGCCTCCAGGTCACCATTATAACTATGGAATTGTATTTGTACTATGAGCTTAAGTTATCTTATTCATTTTTCATACTGAAACATTTACTTTGTGAGCCAATGTTCTTCCTGATTTTTATTGAATGGTTTAATAGGCCCAATTATAGCAACACTCTGACTTCCTTCTGCAGTCTACCATATTTACTTTAGAAGTTTCGTCTCCAATCTCCACAGGATTCAGTATAAAATCTTTCTGATAATGTGTTTTTCCAATCCTTATGATGTGCAATACATTTCATGTGAGTAGACCACCACTAGATAGCTCCAATCATGGTCCTAGAAATTAAATCTCTCCTATCAACACTATTTGCACAGCCAGTCATTTATCTACATTATGCTTTCATTCCTAGTCTATGGACCAGAAGGACGGATCCAAACACCATTTGAGCCCTCAGCTTCTTGAGCTTCCTTTGAGATCTTTAAAGCCATGCTGCTACACTTTTATATATACTCTTGGAGAATCATTTATTCTTACACAGATTATCAGAAAGGGAAAACTGTCAATAGATTTGTGATAGTTATTTTGTCATATCCCTGATCTGTGCTTTTAGCAGGTAGCATATTTCAGAAGCCAATGGAGCTGGACAACACACATTTCTTTTGTTCCTTGTATACTTAGTCTTCATTTCCCATGACTTTTCTCTTTGTCTTCTTGCAGCTACACTCCCTCTGACCCACAGGGATCCACTATCCTATCAGCAGTGTCCCTTTTTCTCGTCTTGAAGGTTCAGAGCCTGTTTCTTCTGAGAGGCTCTTAACTGTGATGGCCTGACATCAAGTTTCAGAAACCAAGTAGAATTGGTTCCACTTTCAATTCCTCTTGTAGTGCCTCCATTGTTTGATGTGCTAAGTCTTCATTCTCCTGTAAGAGCTAAAGTGTGGCCATTTGCTCTTCCACTCCTCTGACTTTTTCTTCAAGTACTACTATACATTTGCTACAAGTGTGTGCCAAATTGTGCTTAGACATTAATATAAGCATGCTACAGTTACAGGTAGTCCTCACTTAACAACTGCAAATAGGACCGGCAACTCTGTTGCTAAGTGAAAACTCACATGACCGAGCCGGACTTACGTCAGTTCTGCTGCAGTCGTTAAGCAAATCACCATAGATTGTTAAGCCCAACATCACATGACCGTGACTTGCTACTGGCTTCCCCATAGACTTTGCTTGTTGGAAGTTGGTTGTGAAGCTCGCAAATGGTGACCACATGACTGAGGGATGCTGTGACCATTGTAAATGCACATCAGTTGCGAAGCAACCGAATAATGATCACATGACCGTGGGGACACTGCGACAGCTGCAATTTCAAGGACCTACTTTTTCAGTGCTGTTGTAACTTTGAACAGTCGCTGAACAAGGCAGTCAATAAGTGAGGACTAACTGTATAACAGATCAGGACTGCAGCATCCTATCCATTCATCTTCACTTCTATTGCAAGGCATCATCACTAGCAAGGTTTTTATTTCTTTTTGTTCTCCTATCGAGCTCTCAGATTAGCCACGTATACATTATTGACAGAGGGGAAGCTTGTTTGGGACTCCCCGCATGAGCTTCCCAGCCAAACTCCTATTAATGTTGTTTGATCACTCAGCATTATGAGCCTATCTGATGGCCAGACTCTTGAACTGGAGGAACAGGGCTTGACAGGTTCTGAACTGCCCCTCAGAAGCCAGTGAGCATTCAGATATCTGCAGATGAAGCTCAGAAACAGGAAGACCTATTGGAAGATGAGCCTGTTCGGCTGAAGCAGTCAGGTAATCAGCCATCTGTTGCAGAACCCCAGCAACAGCCTGAGATAGCTGACTGAGCAGGAAAAGAACCACAACCCTCACACACACAAAAAGGTTAAGCAAGTAGAACAAAGACAATGAGGTTCCTCAAAAAGAAGAGGCAAGACCCAGAAGAATAGACATGCCTGATTCAGTGGTAAAAGAGAAGGGCTTGGGAGTCTGGTTTCTGTCAGCCAACAAGTTTCCAGTCTTGGACCAGTTGCCTGAAAATGTGCTAACTTGATTCCTCAGCTGACCTCTGGACTGATACAAGACTAAGCTCTACTCCGATTCTTGGATTGATCTGCAAGAAACGTCAGCTTCTGAAGTAAGTTTGTTTGTAATTCCTTAGCTTTTGCATCCCTGCACTGTGGTGAGATTTAGAGCTGTCATTTTATCTAGATCCTGCACTGGCAACTGCTGGCAACAGGATACTCCATAAGCTTACTTCCAGGAAATACAACTACTACTACTACTACTACTATTATTTATTGGCCACCCAACTAGCTGCCTTATATTCCTTCTACAGTCTTTGCAGCAACTTCTGCTTGATCAACAGAATGTAACCACTCAGTCATCCATAACTGACCATCAGTAGCCCCCATGGCACTCTTCTGGGACATTCAGGATACACTCTTGACAGATAATTAAACACACTACTGTCTCAGAATACAGGGATCTTCTCTTTTGTCTCCTCAACCTGTTGAACTCTGTAGTCAAATACCTATCAGCTCTGTTTGCTTGCTCATTTTGCCTTGCTCAGTACATTCACCTTATGTTCCCCATAGTGGCTGACTTATATTCCCCACTGTCTCTATATCAGTCTTT
This sequence comes from Liasis olivaceus, assembly GCA_030867105.1. Classification (NCBI taxonomy): domain Eukaryota; kingdom Metazoa; phylum Chordata; class Lepidosauria; order Squamata; family Pythonidae; genus Liasis; species Liasis olivaceus. The sequence goes on from CM061353.1 coordinate 91,295,258, forward strand.
GCTTACTTAGCAGGAAGTAGTCACTCATTCACCCTTCACTATGGCTTATTCAAATGATTTTGAACCTTAAGCTGAAAGTAATACAGTGAATTTTATGACTTAGGTTTAAACACTGAAAGTGGAATCATAGCGCCATGATGGCTTACTCAAATTGTTGGAAGAGCTTTCCAAGCTATCTAGGATGCAGGGAGATACCATAACCTTTTCTTTCCCCTATTATTGCCATGGTTATTTTCTGGCTCTTAATGGCCTCCATAAACCCCTTCAACTTTTCTCTGAATCCCATAGACTCCGAGAAAGCCATGAAAATCACCATAGGGCCAACCTGTCGTCACACAAGCTTCTTGCCTCACTTTCACTTTCAGGCAGGGCTACAACAAAAGGTGTGAGTACAGATGGGAAGAAGACATGCAGTGCACCACTGGGCAGGGTTGCCAGCTCCTGGCTGCTACTGAAGAGCACAGTCACAGTTTCTGAGGGCTCAATGGGGCCTGTGCTGACAATGAAAGTAGACCGTGCCAAGTCTCCATCAAGGATCAAGTGACCTAGGTAGAAGAGAGAAAGTAATTACCAATGTCCAACATCTTAAAAACACCACTCTCAATGATCCACAAATAGAAAACTGGAGTCACTACACACTTCCTTCCTGTTCCTATTTGAATACTACCATTACAGCGGCAAAATCTCAAAATTCTTGACATTGCAAAATCTCAAAATTCTAGACATTGCATAGGACAGTTAAAAAGAGTTAGGGCAAATATCCCTTTGAGTAGAGGGGATACCTTTAAAAAAAAAAAAGTCTTACAGCAGGGTCAATTAGACCAATATTATCATCCATAATAGCATAGATCACCCTTTCTTTTACCCTGGAGGGATCCTTGAAATAATGTTTAACCCTGCATAAAAACTATTTTATCTACAGCTTGCATTGTGTGGTGAGCAAAGTTTAAAAAACAATATTCTTTTTTCAATCATAATTTCTTGCAGATCCCCAGAGACATTTCAGGAAACCCTAGGGCTCCATAGAACTCCATTGGCACAGATCAGGGCTTAAGGAGTGTGTCTTGACTAGGATAACAATTCATGTTGATTCATGTGTGTTCATGCAGGCATTGAGATCTGAGCTAGAAACTTCTGCTTTGCTCAGAAGTCACTTTTCCCCTATTCTGCCTCTCTAATGGACTGCTGGAATCTAGTGCTCTTAAGACAGGGAACCTATCATTCTTTATATGGAGAAAAGTCACCTTTCGGGACCTTTCGAAATCAAGAAAATGCTTTTGTGTATCCATCCAGAGCAGGTTCAAGCCCCATCTCACTATTCTTTTCAGGAGTCCTGGGTACAGAGCTCTGCTAGGCGATATGACCCCAACCAACCGTTACCGCAGCGGAGTGGCTGGTTGCAATTCGTATTACAGTCAAGGCAGCAATCATCCACTTGAGGCCGGGTCTGAATCTGGAAGGTGGAGGTTCTGTTTCCTGTCATTGCTTCAAAGCTTGAGACCACCTCTGACTCCTCCAAGGGATAGACAAATACTCCTGTGCCAAAGAAACCAGACAATTCAAGCTGACTGTGCACCCCTTACGCCAGTGCTTCTCAACCTTGGCAGCTTTAAGATATGTGGACTTCATCTCCCAGAATTCCCTAGCCAGCCATGTTGGCTAGGGAATTCTGGGAGATGAAGTCCACACATTTTAAAGTTGCCAAGGTTGAGAAGCACTGCATTACGTTAATCTGATCCACCTTCTTGTTGTGAACAATGCTGAAGAGACTGCAAATGCCCTACACAGGAGCCACGAGGGCAACAAACTTTAACTCCATGCAATAGCTATTGTTACTTACCTTCATTCTATTAGAAATCAAGGCTACTGTTAATTAGATACAGAGGTGCTTTCTCTTGAAATCAGAAAAAGTTGAAGAACACTGGCTGATGGATGGCAACGAAAAGTGAATTATATCTCTGTTAGAACTGGGCAACCTAAGGCCTGCACGTAGCCTACCGAGTTCCGATAAATTGTACTACATTCAAATGAAGTAGTGCTTTTTTATTATTATCTGTCATGTTTTATGTTTTGCATTTTGTAAATTATTGTAGCTGCTCTGGTTGTTTTTACAAACAAAGATGGGGTAAACATTTCATAATAACTAACATTATTAGTTTGTGTCAGAAAGCTACAGGAGGCATATCCTGTTGATACAGTGATTTTACTGGGAAGTTGGACTGAACGTTTTCAGCCCATTAGGACAATTCTGGGGGTGCAAACGGACTTAGACTAATTTGCAGTTAAAAATGTTAAAAATCACATCACCAAAAAAAGATAATTTTTCCACTAAATTTTAATGACAACCTCAGAATGCTCTGGTGGATACAAAGTTTACATTTTTAGGACTTTACTTACCTAAAAAATAAAAAACTCTAACTTCCAAAAACGCACCTTCCCTGGAAATCCCAGCTAGTGATAAAATTATTTCACCCATCTTCCACTGCAGTGTTCAGATGCCTCTCTGGGGTAGGAGAGGGGTAGGAGTAGGGGAAGAGAAAAGTGCAGCTCCTTTCTATAAATGATAATCCACTCCTGATCTATGCCATGTAGCGGCCCCCCAAAACAGTGTGCTGTGCTTCTTTTGGGGCATGCTGGGTAGAAATTATGGAGGTTGAAAGCTGCTGTAGATCAGGTCTGATGTTGCTGAACCTGAAGTTCTCTGACCAACCTGAAGCGCTCTGACCAACCTGGCCACAGTGAAGGATGATGGAGACCATAGTTCTGCTACATATGGAGGGCTACACGTTAAGTCCTCACTTTTGCTATATATTATGTCCCTGCCAATAGGAGCTATGTACCTGATGCTGCAGGAGGAGCCGAAGAATCAGTACCAGGAATTAAACCAGGAATACAACATATAAACTACGCTTACATAGCTTACCTTTGGAACTCTTAGAAAAGCTCACCTTCCACAGGTTGCTGTTCCAGATTGATATAAGTAAGGTTGGCAGTGATGCCCAAGGTATACCCATTGGCACAGGCCTTTACACATGAGCTCTGTAGAGGAAGGGCAGTCCAGGAGGGCAAGCAGTACAACCCTGGCATGATCTTTGGGTCAAATGAACAGGTCTCAATTTCTGCAGCTAAGATGAGAGAAGACAAAGAACAGAGAGAATGCATGGTGAATCTACACTAGAGTGGAGAACGGATTTAAACACTGAGGAGGCTGTTGTTCAAAAGCACCTTCAGAATGAATCCAGATGAAAACAGGATGTAACCTGATCTTTATTTCAAGCCATTGATGAAATGGCAAAGTAATTGTTCCATCATTTGGAAACTTCCACAGGAGGATTCTGAGTCAAGCAGCTCCAGATTTCTGGGATCCCACAACGTCATTTGGCTGAGCCAAATTACTTCCAACTCAGCTGTGACATTGTTGAAACTATAGCAAAGTTAGTTTTTCCTTTTGCAAGGCTGTGATATGGAGACCATGGAGCTTTGGGAAGATCTGTTTTCCCATTCCAAAGAAATAGCACTTGACATCTCCTCCTGCTCCTGAGCCTCAGCCATCTTAAGAGACCCTGTAAGGGACATGATAGCTTGAAGCTTTACAGCTCCCTCCTGGCCAAACAGGCAAAATCAGCAAGGGCAAGGGCTTTTCCTCTTGGCCACATTCAAAGTGTTTTCTTCCACCAGTTCCTGAATTGGCTAAAAGGTACGCTGGCATAGATTGTGCTGACCCAACAGCCAAGACCTATTCTGCCTCAATGACAAGGCAGGTGAGTGGAGCTGGCCTTACAATTGAATGTGGGACCAATTAAGGAAAGTGGTAGATTCAACTAGCTTTACTTCCCCTCCCAAAAGAGTCACTTTGCTTAATTTGTGGAGGGATGGGTCTGGGTGAGTATAGTTGAACAGGATGGTTAGCTACCTGTCAAGCTTCTGGAGTAAAATGTTCTGGACATGCATTCCCCTCTGCACCTATGACTTTCTGAACACGGGTCTAACACACTTTTGGAAGAGTGATAACCACATGAACAAAGAGCCCAGCTGATAGGTCACAGGGGCAGAGAAGGGGCACAGGGTGAGGTGGGAGGAGCTCTTCCGGGCCCATTCCAGTCCATATCAAATAAGTTTCAAGCTCATCAAGTGTTGCAAAGGAAAGACAGTGTGGTTGGTGAGTGGCCGGGGCTGGCAGCAACCAGATGTAGTTCATAGAATCAAGTGGGGCAGCCCAAAAGTCAAAAAGAAAAAAAAAAGGTTTAAGTAGTATCACCAAATGATACTAAACCTCTTGTCAGCAGCAGCAGTAGAAAACCTGTAATCACACAGCTGGCTAAACTTGGTTAAAATGGACTTTCTATGCAGTGTCGGACTCTTCGAAAGAAAGCTAAATTCATGGTTAAACAGCGAGTCTAGCACTCTTTCGAAAGGGTGCTAAACCTGTGTGTCTATCCCATGTAATTTTGAGCAAGTACTTTCCAAAGTACCGGTTAACTATTTGGCGGTCAGATGCCTCTGTGAAAGTCAGGTCCAGCAGCCTGACTTTGGCCCTGGAAAACAGCTCCCAGAAACCAGAGGGAAAGTTGTACCACAGCAGCAACTGCATCCTAAAGTAACCAATAGGAGCTGAGCAGGTCCCAGGACCCACCTCTGTCATCAAGTGCATGGTCAAGAATGCATCCTAGATTGTGTCTACGGCAAAAATTGTGTTAGGAAAAGAGGAAAAACTGCCTTAGAACTGGATCGGCTTTAAGATCCTTCTGCTCTTGGCCGCAGATGAAACGGAAAGCAATGACACAAGGACGTGCCATTTAAAAACAGTTACCCAGGAAGGCATCTACAGTCCTTGTGGATGAGCCCTGATATTGACAAAAGTTTCACCCATTCCCTTCTTCTGGTCTGCAGGAATGAGCCAGCATGCAACGGGTCAGGCTGCTTGAGAGTTGTGTTTTCTCTCTTTTCGGGTGGAGTGTGGGTGTGTGGAGGGGAAATGAGCAGATTCTCGGCCTTCCAGACCTGCCACAGCTTGGAACAAGGCAGATGATACTCTTTGCTCCTTGTCTGCTCTGTTTGTAGGTGATTGCACACTCCTTTCACACTGCTTTTAAGGAAGTGAGGAATGGAAACTGGTGCTGTGAAAGTGTCCTTCTATTGGAATATAATTACAGGGACAACCTGAGAAAATGTGACTGAATATACGCTTCCAACATTTTTCCCATGCCAGTTATGTCTCCAGCGGGTCTTTTGTTAGCTTGCCAAGTTGCCTACAAAGGCAAAGATGTTATTCAGGAAGTAACTATTTTTCCACTTCTGCCTGACCAGGAAAATAGTCTTGTGTGCAATGATATTTTAAGTCAAAAATATGCGCTTTTTCCCCCTGATTGTTTTTAATGACATGGAATCAGGCCTTCCTTATGTTGCCAGGCACCATGCATTTCAAAGTTGTGGTACTGTCAGTTTTACATGTCAGAGGCTGCTAGAGGAAGGTGTACGTTGTTGACCAAACTTTTTTTGGTTTAAAATGAGCCTTGTAGAATTGACCAGTTAAGGCTGCAAGACTGTGTTGTCAAACTATGAATGGGTAAAGCACCAAGAAGATGAAGTGCGGAAGAGGTTGTGAAAGCGACTTCTCCTGGAGTGAGCAAGAAAAGATTGAATTCTTACACCATCAAATGTGTAGGAACGAAGGAATGATGGTTTGAGCTTGTCTGTGTTCACAGAGAATTGGACTACACAGTCCAACAGGAGTCTGTACCTGCAGTACTGTTGATTGTCTGAGACATACAGCTCCTACTTTTTTTCAGTTGCAAGGTGTGTGTCTTGTGCTTACATCTGACACACAGATAATACATATGCACTTTACCATTTGTCAAAACTAAATCAAAACTCATCTTGGAAAGCTATCACCCCACAGTTTCACATGTATGGAAGGGCTTCAATGTTTATATTGGTTATACAGGCACTAGATATTTTGAGATGAATCACCTGGTCCTTGCTGAGTGCTGCAATGATTGCAAAGCATGTTGAACTGGGTGGAATTTGGCATTTCTATATTCCTAATTATGGATTCATACTCTGGTTGTGAAAAGAGAGGAGGAGAATGTCCATTAACCAATTAAAAATGTGTGTTGGAATATTGTTGTGTTCACCCCCATAAATGTGGGGGTGGAATCATATGTAACTCCTGATCTTCATATTTTTGGGGATATGGGATTTTTCTAAAACCTGTTTTCTTTAAATATTCTTTGTAGTTAAGGCTCACGTGCAGGGATAATGTGTCATGTGAACAGCATAACTCAGTCTGTGGAGCAGTTGAGGGGATTACTTTTAGCCCAACTAGTTCCCAGAATGATTTTGGCTTAACTAATTGTCCTTGGTCAGCCATGTCAGACAATCTGGCTTTCCCTTCCTTTGCAAAAGATTTTTTTTCCTTTTTCATCCCCCCCCCCCCACCACACAGTGGAAGGGATGGGGTAGTAACTTTGTGCCACTGACCTGTCTAAAAAGAAAACATGGATAGATCTTATAAATACTAATTGTTTGATATGGTCATCTTTCATTAGCTAAGAGGTGGCTGGTATCCATTTTGCTTGGAGTTCATCTCCTGCCATTTAACAATTTCCCTTCTCTCAAATTTATTATGGACTTATTAACACATCAGCAGATATTATGGTACCTTTTAATATCCTAGTTACCTGCTACCCTTTCTCTCTCTACAAGTATGGCTAGATTGTCCAGGTGATCCAGGTGGGTGGCTTATGGAATTGGAACAGGTGATTTCAATCCCTTGGAGTTGCTGGGCACCGCTGATCGCTTGAGCAAAATGGAAGATGATCCCTCTTCCGAAAATAATTCTGTTTCCAGGTGACCTCAACTATACCGTGCACGTGGAGCACAAAGTGCAGCCGAGAGGTCTCGGCCAGCTGTTGTTCATGTGAAAGATGGCATGGAAAAACAAACAGAGATACTGTGCAAAGCCACTAGTCAATTCTGAGCACGCGAAGATGTAGCACTTATATTTCTCTCTGCAGTGTAAACTCTAACTAGCTGAAACTGATTAGGAGAACTGTTGTTACGATAAGGCTGCTGTTATAACTAGACCAGCCTTTCCTAGTCACCAACAGCTATATTGGTTGAAGGTTGTAGACCAGTGTTTCTCAGCCTTGGCAACTTTAAGATGTGTGGACTTCAACTCCCAGAATTCCCCAGCCAGCATTGTGGGTCACAGGATGCTGTAGTAGATGGTCTGTTGGTCCAGTCCAGTCAGGGTTGTCTTATGTTCTGACATTATGTTCTCTTTAAAGATTGGTCAATATATCTTCTTTAAAGTGATGCAAGGCTATGCTGGAACTTTGCTAATAAGATGAACTCAAGGCACTATTGAGAGATTCAGTGAGATTTCCCTGGCTGTATAAAAAATTACTGTTTAGAACCAACCATGAATTATCTGACCTGAGATTTTTTTTTTTTTTGGAAGGGAAGACTATAGAGATCACTCTCCATTAGAAGAAAAGGCCCTCTTGATTTTTTGTTTGTTATTGCCTTTACACCAAATTAGCTTCCAAGAATAAGCAAGCATTCTTAACCTGCAGAGAACTTTATTAAAATTAAGCAATTCACATCTCAGATGATTAATCACTCATTTAAAATTTGCAAGCTTAATCATAATTTAACTTTTTTTTTTTGTATTTTGTATCATATACTCCCTTTTGCTTGTACAATACTTTATGGGGAGAGTGTGTGGGTGGGGAATTCTGGGAGTTGAATTCTGGGAGTTAAATCTTAAAGTTGCCAAGGCTGAGAAACACTGGTATAGAAACTGAAGTCTGACACATCCTGTTAGATAGTGTGCTCTCATTATGAAACTTTGAAGACTTCAGGTTAGAGGTTTTTTGGGCAACACCCAACACCCACATACTCTCCCCATAAAGTATCGTACAAACAAGAGGGAGTATATGGTACAAAATACCAAAAAAAAGTTATGATTATATGATAAACTATGATTAAGCTTGCAAACTTTAAATGAGAGATTAATCATCTGAAATTTAAAACCTCTAAACTAAAGGCATCTGAGGGCAATGAATTTCATAGCTGTAAAAGTTGATGCCTTCCACAGGTTTGGGCCAATTCCTACAATCCTAGCCAGGCTGACATTTGGCTGGAAGTTTTTGAAGTTAAATCCAACACAGGTATCAGCTTGGGAAAGGCTGAGGACTTGAGACTCACTTTAACCAAAAGCCAAAAAACCTAAAGCTATTTCTGGAGTAACCATGTCTCACCAAACCTCCCTCTTGCCTTTATTTATTTACAGTATTTGTATATTGCCACCATTGTAAGACTCCAGATGTTATACAGCTAAGAAGAAACAAAAACAATAAATTAAAACAACACAACACAGACATACCAAGATAGGTGCTGACAATAAATCAATTAAGGCCAAAAGCATGGTGGAATAAAAATGTTGGACTTGCAGAATGCAAGGAAGAAGAGCACTGTATCTTTGGGGGAACTATGTTCCAGAGCATGGAGGCCGCTACAGAAAAGATCTGCCATCTAACCCAAGTTTCCATACTTCCTGAAGAAAGGGGGTTTTCAGCAGGCCCCCTTGGAAATGTTTTGACTAGATAGGAAGAATCGATTCTGGCAAAGTAGTGCCTGATGTAACATGGTGTTGTGCCATATATGGCTTTGCAGGTAATCACCAGCATGTTAATTAGGCCTGGAAGTCTATTAGTAACCCGTGCAGAGACCTCAGAATTGCTGATAGCCTTCAATAGTGGCATTGCCCTGCCTGCAGTGTGGCTACTGTGCTCTAGACCAGGGTCCTCAACCTCGGCAACTTTAAGACGGGTGGACTTCAACTCCCAGAATTCCCCAGCCAGCAAGGCTGGCTGGGGAATTCTGGGAGTTGAAGTCCACCCGTCTTAAAGTTGCCGAGGTTGAGGAACCTTGGTCTCGATCAAATGCAGTTTCCAAGTCATCTTCAAAGGCTACATTCACACATAGGTATTGCAGTTGTCCAACTGTGTGGATGATTAAAGTGTGTGTCACTGTTTCCAAGACATCCTGGTCCAGACAGGGTTGCAACTGGGGTACCAGCTGAATCTGGGTAAAGCTTCCCAGCCACAACCTCCACCAGTTGTTAAAGCTAAAGCAGGAGCTGAGGGTCCAGAAGATACCTAAGTCAAGAACCAACTCCTTTGGTGGGAGCGTGATCCTGTTGAGAGTAACTACTGGGACTAGCATTAACATGACATTTATTGATGAATAGTAATTTGGTATTCATAGGATATCATCTGAACTTGTTTCACCCTGATCATCATAATAGTCCTGTCACTCCTACCCAAAACTACTAATTGACACTATAAACTAGTAATTTCCAAACTGCTAGGGCATGACGAAAAAAATAAAGAATAATCCAGTGAATTCAGGCAAAATACCTATGAAGAAAGCTATAGTTGTACCCAGCCTGACTTCTGATCTTGTTTCTTTCCAATCAGCATCCAGTGGGTGAGAATAATTTTATCCAATCTCTGCCCTGAGCAATTAAGATGCAGTTATTACAGAAACCTGGCCAATTCCCTGCAAGGCTGCTGACTGCCTGTGCACACAACTTTGAAGATAGCTCCTCTGTCAGAATGCTTCTGCATCCACATCAATGACACACTTATTATTATGGTATGGGGGGGAGGTTATATACATCGAAAAGGGAGGTTATTTCCAATAGAGTGGAAAGCAGTCGACTGCAATTCCCCTTATAGTGGAATCATTTATTAGTGCTTGGAACCACTCCAACTGGAAGTAAACCTAGATTTATCTCAGACGCCTTTTCCATTCCTCTCCATATGAGCTGAATGCTCCTTAATCAAAATGGGACTCCCACAAACTCAAGGAAAAGAACCTTCTGTTTTTACGTAACGAGATTAAAGCTAGAAGGGACAGCAAAGCCTGCACATTCACCTACCATTTTCTGATGGACAGCACTGAGAATTTGGTCCCTGGGCAAAAAAAAAAAAAAAAAAAAAGAGGGAGAGCAAGGGTCAAATGATTCTCCAAGGACATCTTGCCCAAACTTAAGTTGCACCAACAAACTGGTTTGAACTGAGCCTCCTTGGGAAGGTTCAAGCATTCAGCTATCTCCCCATTCTTGTGTTAGAAACCAACCTTTGGAAACTCACAAAGCCACTGAAAGCATATCTTGTCCCAAAGCTTCTTGGGCAATCACAGGAACCTGTGCTTAAACATCCAATTAAACAATTGCCATGACATTGACTAGCTACGACTTCAATGAATTGTTTACCAAAGCCTTATCAGGGAACCTCCACAGGCTGCTTTCATGTGATTTAATCATCACTACCTTTTACCTTTATCTTTTCAAGGTAAACAAGACCCATCTGGTCTTTGTATGTTTTATGTAGACAGTTGTGAGGCAGTTTATAATGAATAAATGCAAACCCACCGATTCTCGTCCTGTGATTTTCCTCTCCCTTATCACTCACTGGGAATAGAGCGCCCTGCAATCTTATTAATATTGTTATGGCCCTAGATCCTTATTTCCAAAGATCCTCTTTCACCTATCCAGTCAAAGTGAAGGGTCTGAACACAATGTATGTGTTCACCTGCAGAAGGCAGGTGACATCTTTCTTAAAACCTTTCTCAGTTTGGCTCAAAGACAATGCAACATTGTTTATCAATTTATTTATCAGCATTATTTATCAATAATTTTCTCAAACCTTCTCCCTCTTCTAATATTTTTCCAGGAATTGTCATCTGTTAGTAAAAAAAAAAATAAAATAAAAAAATGCAACTTTGCTTGGCACATCCTTCCCCCCCCCCCTCCAAACAGTGATTTTTAAAAAACAAGGCTCGCAACACAGTGATATTTGATTCAAAGTGCTGAATTAGGAACGTGAAGAATATAAGATGAAATCAAGAGAGCAATTGTCTGCAGAGGGATTTAGTTTTCAATAGTTTTTGTATGCACAGTTAAGAGAAAGATTTAAGGCAGATAATAAGACATTTGGAATTGAGCAGCAGAAGACAGAATCTAAAGCTGAACTATGTACAAAAGATGAATATGTAATTGCTAAAATGTATAAGCTTTTATTGAAATTTGAAATGGAAGAACAACAAATGAAAGACTGTATGATAAAATGGGCTAAGAACTTTGGACACAATATACTGATGGAACAGTGGGGAAATATGTGGTTAAAAGGATTGAAATTTACATTATGTTACAACCTAAAAGAGAATTTTTATAAAATTATGTACTGTTGGTATATGACTCCATAAACATTGCCTAGAATGTATAAAGGTACTTCAGATTTATGTTGGAAATGTGAACAGCATGAAGGATCATTTTATCATGCCTGGTGAACTTGTAAAAAAGCCAGAAATTTCTGGGTTCAAATACATATAATGATACAAAGACTTTTAAAGATCAACATTCAGCTGAAACCAAGACTTTTCTTGCTGAGATTAATGGACAGTCAATTAAAAAAGAGTCATGGAGGATTATTTTTGTATATGATCACTGCTGTGAAACTCTTATCTGCACAAAAATGGAAAGACTCTGAAATACTCACAACGAAGTAAGGGTTGGTGAAGACGACGGAACTGGCAGAGATGGCAAAGTTAACTTGTTTGATTAGAGAAAGATCAACAGCTACATTTATCAGTGACTGGAAACCCCTTATAAACTTTTTGCTGAAAAAAGAAGGAAATTATAATGTAACCTTAGAGACAGAGGGTAAAATATAAATGCATTTATATCCGCTGTCAAAAAGATTGGAAGCCTCTTCTTTATAATCTTTTCTTTTCTCTTTTCTTTCTTTTCTATTTCTATTTCTATTTTCTTTCTTACTTATTCACTACTCTTCCTTATTTTCTTTGCTTCTTTTCTAATGTTTGTACTGTTTTTATCTTGTTAAAAATTTCTTCAATAAAAATTATATTAAAAAAAAAAGAACAAAGTGCCGAGCTAGTGAGAGTGTGTTCTGGCAAGGTTAGCTTGAAGCCAGATGTCCATGACAATAATAAGGGACAGGTGACAACACTTCCTCCTGCCCAACAGGAGAGAGAAAGAGGTGCAAAAATTAAACCTTGAACTCATTAGGAAGAGAGCCTGCATTTTGTACTGGGCAGTCCCCAGAATTTCTTCTGAAGACCTCAGTGTCCTTAAATCACTGTCTGCACAGTTTCCAGTTCTAGGATCAGCCAAGAGAAGCATGAAATATTCAGGCCAAGAAGATGAAATGGGTAGAGGCAATTGGGCTCTAAGCTGTAATGTGGCTTGATTAAGCAGAATGTGCAAACTCATCTATTGTGGTATCTAAATCCCAGGATATGGCTAAGATTACAATGCAGACCCTGCCACTATAGGTTGTTCAACAAGTGACAATTAAAACAAGCCGATTTAGAGCAATGTGGAAGAGACCAATGTGTTAACAGCAGCACTACTGAATTACAAGATATTCAGAACCAGCGTTTCTAATCCAGTTTTGTTGGCTACAACACCTATTACTCTCCAACCAGTATGGCTGTTGAGTAAATGGATATTTCCTAGATATTACCAGTTTGGGCAATAGCTGTTAGCATGCTGGCAATTGCTTCAAGCACATTTCCTTCCTCAAAATCTGTGTTCCCAAATGGGCATTTTTTTTAAGTGTTGGCCGGTAAATTGCTTATATTACATACCTTTAAGAAATGAATCTCATACCGTTAAGAATATTCCTGCTGTATAGCTGCTAGATTTTTTTCTTTTAATTTTTAGGTTGTGTTTTGCTAAGCCACCCTTGGTAAATTTAAGTTCTGAAGGGCATCTCCTAAAGTTTGAAATCAATTAATCAGTCAATCATCTTTGAAGCCCTGTATTTTGGGTCTAGATCTTTCTGCAAAATAGAATTTTTCCCTGTGGGGGTGGGGGTGGGGAGAAAAGAAATAAAATTCAGGCTAGTAACAAAAGGAGGACAGTGACATCTGAATGTTCTGTGGATTTTTAAAAAAATAATATACGATCCATTCATATTAAAAGCTAGAAGCAAAAATGAAGTACCTTGCATACCTGGGTCATGGAGTCAAAAATTCCAAACTCTCTTTAATCCGTCTTCTCCTACTGTAATCCAATTTATCCAGAGAACACATATTCCCTCAGAGTATTTGGTTATTTGTTCCTTCTTATGCTTTCATATTACAGCTGGATCCTCTATTTTGATGCTGTTTTATTATTATGGAGCAAATAAGGATAAGAGAACATATAGCTACCAGCTTCTAGCACCATATGAAGTTATCACTCCATCTTTTCCATCCTGCTTTCTTGTTTTGCTTTTATATTTAGCAAATTAAATCAGGTTCATTGCCATTGCTAATATCTTACGACGTAAAGCAACAGGACTAAAATACTGAGGAGTTGAGGACAGAAGAACAACATACCTCTCTGCGTTGAAGCAGGAGAATAGACATGTTTAAAAGAAATTTGTAAAATTCAGAAAGATTCGAACAGAGGCTTGTGAATGGAGTTCATCAAGAGTATTTTCAAGATTGATAGATTTCTCCCACAGTGTGTGAATTTTATGGAATTCACTACCACAAGACGTGAGGACGTCCAATGGTTTTGAAGGCTTTAAAGGAAGGCTAGATCTTTCCTTCATTAATGCAACTCCGTACAGTAATTAGCACTGATAGCAAAAGAGAGTTCCCATGTTCAGAGTCAATAATTACTCTGGTTGCTGGAGGGAAACAAGGTGGAAAGTAGTCGGCTTTACCCTCATGAGACCCAAAGATATTCTCAGAATGAACTAAATGGATCTTGGTCTATCCAGCCAAGCAATTCCTAACTTCTAATATGTAAATCCGATGCCAGATTTGTTGGACATCAATTGCATTTCTTTTCTTGGTAAGAGGGAAAAATTACTGGTAGAACGTTCAGGGTTATAGGGTAGTGCCATTTCATATCTGTTCTTGGAGATTTTTCAGGGTATAGAACAGGGTTTCTTAAACTTTTTCCTCTCAAGACCCTTTCCCACTTGTAAAAATTATGGAGGATCCCAAAAGTTTTTTTTTTTTTTGTATGGGCTATATTTATTGACATTTACCGTATTAAAAATTAAAAATGACACATTCACTGCTGCTACCGCTTCTCACAATTGTTGGATGGGATTTTAATATTGTATTATTTTTCAACATAGGCTGGCAAATAATTTTGATTTCACAGACCCCTGAGAGGGTCTTGGGGGACCCCCAGGGGTCCTAGAGCCCGACTTTAAGAAACACTGGCATACAGCACTCATAATTACTTGAAACTACCAATGACCCAGAGGTTAATGTAATAATGCTACTAATAATAGAAATACATCTACCAATAGATGAAACCAAGAGGATCCAAGAGGAAGATATAAGAACTCGGTGTGATTTCAACATTTGACATGAATTTGCCTCTCCTCCAGAGAAATGGAATAAAGAACATAATTATGGAGTTGGGAGCATCTTGGAAGTCACCGAGTCCAGTCCCCTGCGTCAATACAGACTCTACAGTGGCTTCTCTGGCACAGAGGACTCTGCTCAAAGGAGCCTGGCTCCTAACCACTTCATGGACACATCCATAGGTAATAACACTGAATGGCCTCCATTAAAGGAGAGCTCATTATCTCCAGAGTTAACCTGCTCCACTGTTGAACAACTCTTACAGTTAAGGTTTCCAAACGTTAGCTCAAATCTGCTTCCCTGCAACTTTCACCCATTAGTTCCCTGGCACAACAGAGGAAAATATCTGCTTCATCTTTTATTTGGCAACCCTTTGGGGTAAGTGTCCGTTAAATGACAGGCTGTTACCTGGTTGCTACTGGGAAGACAAGTCATGCAATGTGAATAAACTATGCAGCCAGAGGATCTAGCTTTGCTTGGCATAAGAACATCACTCTGGATTACCTTCCAAAGAATAAATCTCTCAAGCATCTTTGGACCATTTTGCGGCTTCCAAACTATTTGTAATATCGTAAACAAGCCTGCCCAAACAAAAATGTCAAAGACAACTATAGAAGTCTGGTGAGCAGGTGGTCAGCATTTGTAGACACATCGTTGAATGTGTACATTAATGCACACAAGCTTTTCAAAGTAGAGTTGGGAACAATGAGCCAAAGAACAAACAGAAGAGAATTTTTTCCAGAACTGTGAGATAACAATTACAGTAAGTAGAGATGATCTGAGAAATGTCACTAACTGTACCTTTATCACTTTCCCCCCTTGCACGGCATTTATCCTCCTTCCTAAAACTTTTTGATTACACCAATCGCATTTTAATACCTGCAGAATCCATCTCTCTTGATCACAGCAGGAGTGCTAAATTGGGAAACAGGTATTGGGCCTGTTCCCAAAACAGGAAACAGGGCCTGATGATTTAAATAATTGTAAGAATCAAATTGGATGTTAAGATAGAACTTCTCATCTGTTCCCAGATCTTCCATTCAGACAGTAACCAGTACGGCATAGTGGTTAAGGTGTTAGACTAAAACCAGGAAAATCCAGGTTCAAGTTCATCCTTAACAGAGGTTTCCAATCTACTTCACAGGGTTGTTGTGGGGGGGAAACATGGAGAAGGGAATGCCATGTTTCGGGCTCTTGGAGAAAAAGTGGAATATAAATGTAGCAAGAAAACAAATTGGAATTTACACTTGATGGATGTGCAACCCACAAACCAAAATGAATACCCACTAAAGTTAATTTGATTTGTGATGCCTTCAACAATCCAATGTGCAAATGAGCCATAAAGATGGATTCCCTTCACCTGACCTCCTGGAGTAGGTAAAAGTCCACCAAGGAAACAATCCTAGATAAAATTTAGAACAGTTACCCAGTTGTCAAAGCCATCTGTGCCCTCAAACTCAGTAGACTGGACCATCTGAAGGCCTCTAGTCCATGCTCCCCTTAGCTGCAGATCAAAGCAATCATTTGTCCAGTCCTGTCTGCCTCTAAGTTGGGGACTTTTACAACAGAGACTCAGGAACATTTAGTAAGACGTTATATTACAGTAAATAATTAATATAGTGCATGTGCAATACATATCTATCTAGGATGCAGCAGCAGCAGGAGTATTTCCTAATATATCCAAATATTTCATGGGTCATGTCCTTTTTCTTCTTTTCCTGTTTACAAAATATGGCTCACATCTGTATTATGAGTCTCGTGATTATTAACATACCCATTTTGTAATTAAACATTTTTTTTTTAAAGAAAGGCTTAAGCTATTGTTTGCTCAGTTTTCCCCAGGAATAGCCTAACCATAAGAGCTTATCCAAAAAGATCCAGGATCCCAATACTTTGTGTCTCTTCATACAATGCAGACCCACTCACTCTACCACTCTTTTACTGTCCTCAAAGTTACTCAATGGAACTGACATTTAAGGGCTTACCTGGAGAATGGCACACAATCTGCAGTCTTAACCAGCTTGATTTTAGATGAATTAATATGGCTTGAACATCATATCCCACTTTTGGACACACTCCTTTCATCAATGGTGAGCAGAAGTCTAATTTTCCAAGCCCTCCGTTTCTGTCTCTTCCTTTTCAAGGGGAAAACTGGCAGATGTCCCACTTTTCTGTGCATTTGCTCGCTCATACACGCACACCCTCTCTGCTGCAGACTCTCTCTAGTACTGGCTTCCTCAGTGCTGTAGCACTACATCTCTGCTTCCTCAATGCCAGAAAAAGGGTATTGAGCAGCTCCAAGCATATCCCAGTTAAAGGGCCAGAACATCTGCATAACTCTGATAACAGTGAGAAGAGGACAGCTAATTCTCAGCAACTACTAGTTTGCCTTTATCCAGATGATGAAGTATACCTGTCAGAATTAGTCCAGAAACAGGAAGAAAGTCTTAGAAGGGCATCTGGGCTAGAGACAAACCTCCCGCCACCTCCAAAATACACATTTTGGACCCAAAGTCCAATTTTCCTTCAAAGAAAGGCAAACCTTGTGCCTGGAATAGTTTGTGCTCTTTTGTTAAAAAGATGCAAAGCTGATTTACATACAACCATCCAGTATAGTTTTCTGCTAACTCAAGGAATAGCAGATAGCAACACACCTTAGTACTGGAGAAAGGCCCATCGTGTTAAAAGGAGAAATCGAAACAACCTCAGGCATTGCAAACCATAAATTCTTCTTTATCCAAAGAGGAAATGAAGATATGAATCTTATTTTCAGCTTTACAGACCACCTAGTCCTCCGACTCCTTATGATGCTGAACACTTTGATTATTCCCCAGCAGACAACTTAGTTTAAGCAAGGAAGCAATCACAGCAATTGGCAACTTAGAACTGCAGTTTGAAGTCAGAGCCTTGCAATAACAATAAAAATGGTTTCACATTCTTACAGGGTAAGCCACGCACATCTATTGGTTCAATTTACTTTACCCAGGGTGATGAGTGTTTATATAGCTTTCTAATGATCTGCTTCCTAGTAGAACCACATCAACTTTTTCTCCCTTCAGGCTTCCTCTCCTTGAATGGTGGGTGAATGAAACACGAATGCTTCTGCCCCGTTTAGGTAAGAGTGGGCCTTCCTAACTAGACCTATTTGTGCTGCAAAACATCTGCAGAATCGCAAGACAGCAGCAGAAAATTTACAGAAAATTTGAATGCCTGGTGGCCACCTGGGGATTGCCCAGATTTTTGCAGCCCAAATATGGTGGACCCGCTTAAACAATTACGCACACAGCATTGAAACTTCAACCCCTCCTATTCCTTATCTTGGTCACTCCAGGCAGTTTTCTACATCCTGGCTCCAGTCCTGGGACCAAGCCAAGAGCGAAGTGCCAGCATCAATAAAATACAGGAGGCAAAGCATGAGAATAGCGCACTTTTTGTAGAGGAAAACAATCCACTGCTACTCTCATGTGCAGGTTGGACTTTGGCTGCCTGTAATCCAGCATGGAAAACTCAAGTGAGGCTCCTGCAAAGTCATATGATACAAGAACCAGCACAGGGTGCTTTGGGCCAGTCCTCTCTCAGCCCAACCTACCTCGCCAAGTTGTTGTGGGGAAAAATATGAGGTGGTACAATGTATGCTATCTTGAGCTCTTTTACAAAGGGCAGGATATAAATCTACAAGATATCAGGCTGCCTTAATGCAAATTCTTTGATACCCTAGATCTGAAACTTCACACGGAAACAGCTTTTCTTTTTTGCAGATTCACTCCCTTACTGCAGGCCCCTTGTTATATATGCTGTGGTCACATGACATACTTACCCATGATTAAATTAATCACGGTTACTAAATTAATCCAATTTTTGGCATTCCCAGAATAGAACTGAAGCACAAATTAACCCCCCAGATTGTGTTAGTACGTTGCACTAGGCTAAAACGGGGTTGGCCAGGATGTGATCTTGTGTATTGTACAAACACAGGTAAAGTCACCAGTTGGGTGATGCGGGAAATAGGTAAGAGCTTCTAAGGCCAGAATCCAATGCTGCTTTACAGCATTGTAAACCGTACTTTGGGTTAAACATCTCAGTGGGACTTGCTTCCAAGAGATATGCGTAGGCTCGGAAGGGACTTCCTTTCTTCCTGCTAGTCATGCAATTTCAGATGAAGTATGAAAGTCCAAAAATTGTTTTAAAAAGTCAAATGGTTTTAAAGATGCTCGTTTTTGCCTTCTGCAGAATTATGAGATTTCCCAATCTGGGTACAGGAATGTTTATTCTTCAATTGTGTTATGGTGTGACTTTAACAAAAATACCCCAAGGTTTTCCTTTTACTTTCAGTTTTCCCACAAGCATCTGCAAAAGGAAATCGGAATAAGTTGCTTGCAGACAAATCAGCAAGTTCATTTATCAATAGTCTTATCTCTAGCCTTTGTTCCTCTCAACATGCCCAAAATTCCTTCTTCTTATCTTGCCCACTTGTCTGTTTCCATACGCCAAGATACTTCCTGTTTGCCTTTCCCAAATCATTGGTTGCCCCCTTACCCTTCTTGTTTCTTCATTTTAGTTATCAAATACTGGTTTGCCGAAGAAATGTTTGCTATGATTTGGAAAGGATTTCTGCTGCACAGCCTTGAAGATAATTGTTCAGAGAATTATTTCCAGCGGAGGTGAACAGGGTTTATTCCTCATTAATTTTTTTAGGACAGCAGCCTTAGTTTCTCCAAAGGCTGCAATTCAGCCCTTGCTCATAACTGCCCTAAGGTCTTCCTGGCACATTCATTGGCACTGGGTAAATTCTGACTTAGAAGAGTCTTATCTGCACCATCACGGTTGCCCTGTTGCCAGAACAGGCAGGCGACTTCCAGAAATGGATGATGTCACCTTCTATTGATCTACCACTGTACTAGCTGTCAACTCAAAGCAATCTGAGGGAGCATTTTTTTGCTCCACTTCTGAAGTGCATCGTTCCACGTTATGTCCCCTCAACTGCTCCTCCCTGAGAGGGGGTGTCTCAATTTGTTGCAAAGTAACCCTGGCAGTTCACTGGCTACATTGTGGAGAAAGGAACACACCTTCAACTGGGTCAATTCTTAGCATGTACTCAATAGCTTCTATGCCAACATCTTAGGCCAAGATCTCTCAGGTTAAGCCCAAGAAACTCCACGAGGCAGTTTTGGAACAGCCCAGTTACTTTATTAGCTCGCACCTGCTAGACAGAATCTCGCCAGACTAACTCTAAACTCCCCAAGCCAGCAACTAAACACTACGAATTCCTTAAGATGGTGCCAGTCTCATCTTCTTCGCTTTCCCATGCTCACGCTGGGGGCTGAGGAGATGCTTCTGTCCTTGACTCCTCTGGTTCCATTCCATCACAAGATCATACTCATTATTTATTATTTATTTATTTTATTAAATCAATTTATATAGCCGCCCATCTCACCACAGGCGACTCTGGGCAGTGCACAACAAAGTTAAAAACAATCAATAAATACATTAAAAATATAAAAATAAAAATAAAACAAAGAATAAAAGAATGTTAAAAATAAGGGAGCCACCTCACTAATTCCCCTGTCCCTCGGGGTCCCCAGGCCTGCTGGCATAACCAGGTCTTGAGGGACCTCTGGAAGCTCAACAAGGATGAGGCCAACCTCACCTCAGGGAGAAGATTCCACAGCACAGACGCCACAGCAGAAAAGGCCCGCTGCCTGGGGCCTGCCAAATGTAGCTCCCTAGGCAAGAGAACCCATAACATGCCTTCTCTGCTGGATCTGGTAGGACGGGCAGATGAAATTATGCTATTTTAGCACTGTTGGAATGGTGCTATGAGAATGGAACAGCATGGAAAGAAGGAAGTCTTTACTTTAAAGGTGCTTGTTGTGCCTGCACATATGTGCATCCTGATGCTTTAACCATGCATATATAAATTTAACTTCATATTATATATGTGCACACATACACATACACAGAATATATATGGATTGACAACTGTGCTCATAAAATTTTAGAGCTTTATTCTTACCCACTGAATTAAACGTATTTTCTTCCTCGTCTTGTGTTCTATCTACAGTGAAAGCATTTTCTCCATCTTTTCTACAACTGGATTTCTAAAGCAGATGGTTTTCATGGTAGACAAAGAGGTAGAATGCATCATGGAACCATGGGTTCTATTAGCATTCTTAATGATTTTGCACATAGTAAATTCACCCAGGTTAAAAGCTTGTCCTCGAGCTGAGGATCCTTCACACCAGCTTTGGTGTAACGTAACATAACATGTCCAACTTTGTTTCTAGCATTAGAGAGATCCCTTTCTTTTTGAATAAAGGAGTTGGAAAAGATGTTGATGGCTGTTTTGACCCCAGTAGCTATTGCAGGTACAGAAGTAAATGGGAAACAGGACACACAATTAGAACAATTGCACAACATGATGGTAAATGTTTGAATGAGGGCAGAAAGTTGGAGTAGCTGGGAAAATGTTCAAGCAGTTTTGGTTGGGAAGATTTCCAGACCAAATTTCCAGTGCAAATTAACTATATTAGTACAAACTGATATTGTAATAGTGTTTTTTTTTTAACATAAAGTGAATTCTTGGATGAAAATAAGCAATCACATAATAGCAAAATGGCATAAAATGAATTCTCATAAAGTAAGGGGAAGCACACCCACACAAGTAAATATGTCCAGGAAGACCTGCCCATTGGAAGGAAAGAAATGGCCAATCACCTCTTGAAAGAGAAAGGTGGGCGGGCAGAGCTGCAGAGGAATTGTCCAATAGGGGGACGTGGTCACCTGCAGTCCAGACCCAAGACCTTGCAAGCCTTGCCGAAGTTTCTCAGCCCAGACAGGGCTTTCTTAAGGCAGCTTAGGATCAAGTCAGCAGGAGCGCAGGACAGAGGCGGCTTAAACAGTAAATGCGGATGTGCCCTAAACAGTACAGAAGCCTGATCTGATGAGAATTGGCTCTGTGCGCGGCAGCCCGCATGTGCTCTGGCTCACTTCTTGCCCTTGGAATGCAGATGGCTGAACAGAGTGCTCTGCTTCACACTGGTGCCAGGAGAATGATGTCCCAAGAGCACTCACAGCCATGGGAGACCTTTTGGTGCCGGAGATGAAGAAGAGGACCCTCTCCCTCAGTTAACCTACACAAGCCAATCAGGTTGGCAAATCAATCTTTTGCATTTTTTCCAGTACTGCCTGAGTTAGCTACCTTGCTTTATCTAATTTATTTATTTATTTATTTATTTGATTTGTCCCCGCCCATCTCCCCTACAATGGGGGACTCTGGGCAGCTTACAATCACTAAAATCACAATTAAATTTAAAAAATTAAAAATTATACACATTATAAAACTAGAAATTTACAGAGATAAAAAGCTAATAGTGTACTGGGGAGGGGGGAGGAGAAAGAGAGAGAGACAGAGAGAGAGAGAGTTCTCCACCTCTCACTGATGCCCCTTCTGCTGCCACTCTCTTTTTCCATGTCAGGGCAATGCCACCCCTCAATATTTGAAGTTCTACTTTGACTATATGGCTTGCTGCCAGAGCCTTCCCATGGCCACCTGTATGCTGATGAGTAGGCAGATTACCAAACAAATGAATCTTCAGCCTTCAGAACGTGGAGGTGGATGAAGTGGTTAGAACACAGCCGCGGCTGACCTATTGCCTTCCCCCGTGCAGTCATACACAATTCATGCTCCTCTCTCTGAAATGAGAACAATTCTGCTGACTCTAGTAGAAGGAGGCATTTGTCCTTTGCCTGCTGTCCCTGATGAATGTACATTTAATACGTGCATGTGGCCCACCAACACACATACTGCATATACAATCACATTAGAGTAGCTTACATTAGAAAAGTAACTCCACTTGACCTGCTGCACAGCCGGACTCCTGGCATCTGCTCTAATGGTGCGGCTCAAGGAGGAAACCACACATGAGATTACACAGATGTTTCTTCCTCCACCCTTCAGAAATTAATTTAAGAGTTAGGCTGCATTAGACATTAGCATTTTGCTCTCCTAGGTGTATGCTGTTATTTATTTCTCCCTCATCAGGATATAAATTACTATTGTATTTTAGCTGATGTTAGAAAGGTAATATCTGCCTAGTTGAGCTTGACTCCTGGAGTCTATGTGGACAATGTTACACCACCACCACTCCCATTTCCCAGTGTAGTTTACATCCCTGGGGTTTCCTGGTGATCGTCTATCCAAACACTAACCAGTTCCAAACCTGCTTAGCTTTTCAAAATCAGCCACAGTTGGCTAGGTGCTTCTACTAGTGGATGACACTTCAACTGTTAACCATTTTTACATACTGATCACATTCATGACTTTGCTACTGCATACTTTGAGATTTCATGCAGTATATTTCAAATGCAAATGTAACAAACAAGAGATTCCTCTTCAATCCATTACTGAGAAGGAAGCAGGGCAATGATGGGGAACTTAAAGACGACCAGCCTTTTAGTTTTCTAAACATTCTCAATGAACTTAAATCCAAGTTAGTTTTCTTCAGTAAACTAAATGTACTGATCTCCAAAGGCATGTCTGTATGAGGTTGCACATAAAACTTTTCCCTTGTGTCCATTGCTGACCAATAGCTGAGTGTCCCACCACCTATGCTCCCACAATCATGAACAGATCCTGATACACACCTGCCTATTAAATTAAATCAATTGCCAACATCCCTGACTCACAAAACACTCACGCTTGTGTAGAAAGTTTGATATGCAAATGACAACAAGCCTCAATCAGCACAGTGCCACATTTCTGCTATATCTCGAACCCTGTTGTGGCTTGGGCAAAGGTGGCAGATCTGGTTTTGTATGCTCACGTGTCTTTCCTGCTACAACTCTGGCTGGGTGATGGGATTGTTGGGAGGTACAAATAATTGTAGGCATCACTGCTGAAAACCTGCTGGACTTTGAAGATGAGCCAACTCTTAGAAGGGGCTGCTTGCCTGGTGAATTTTATCACTATATGTAATGTCTGAACACAGCTTCTCCCTTTTTTCCTTTCCTTTACTGTTCAATATCTCTTTCCCATCTATTTTTTTCCTTTCCTTTCCTTTCCTTTCCTTTCCTTCCTTCTCTTTCTCTTACTCCTTTTTCTGCTAAATGGTGGAAAGATATGTTTGTTTCAGCAGACATATTGCACACAAACATATCAATTTTTCTGTGTGTCAGGAGTTTGGGTGTGTAAGACAGATATACACAGATGGAGATCAACTAATTTTATAAATCTAGTAACTTGGGGTTTTTTACAGGCATTTAATGTTAATCAGTAGTTCTTAATAGCACTTACTTTTGTGCTGGGGGTCTGCCCTTTTGTGTAATGTGGCTTCTGATAGGCATATATGTCGAAAGATTTTGCCAACTGTCACAAATAACCCTTTGGAGACAAGTTGCTTCAGAAGATGGAATCTGGGCGGCTAGGGACATTCTTGGAGGAGACTGATGATCTCAGATGTTTTCTGTTTGAGTTGTGACCAGGGTTTGGAATGGAATCAATCATGGCTGCTGTGATAAATATACTTCTAAGGGACAAATACAGAAGGGATGTGACTCTTGATTTGCTTGACCCCTCGGTGGCTTTTCATACAATTAACCACAATATTCTCTTCCCTGACCATCTTTATGAGTCGATTGCTCTGTGTTGTAGAAGTTCTGGGCTGAGAGAGAGTGACGGGCCCAAAATTCCCCAACCGGCTTTCATGTCTAAGGGAGGTCTAGAACTCACAGTCTCCTGGTTTCCAGGCCAGTACCTTCACAACTACACCAAACTGGCTCGCAGGTATACTATGAAATTTGGCCTAGAGCTGCAGCGTAATCTTGTGGTTACTCAAAGGCATTTTTTCTCAACAATGGTATCTATACTGAATGATACTTACTTAAAATGTGTGAATCTGTTACATTTTTATATGTCTTTCTAGGAGCTCTCTCTTCATCTAGGGCTTCGGGGTGAGGTATCATCAATATGCTGATATCTAGCCGTACATCAGTATCCCAGGCAGAGCTGGAAATGCTGTTCTGATGCCTGTAGGAGATCTGGATATGGTGAAATAAACTGAAATGCCTCCAAGGCAGAATTGCTGTTCATCAATAAACATTGGGCCCTCTATTAACATTAGTCCTGGTAGTTACTCTGGATGGGGTTGCATTTCCCAAAGAAGTTGTTTAGGACTTGGGAGTCCTCCTGGACTCTCAGCTCCTCCTTAAACAGCAGGTGGAAGCTAGTGCTATAGGGGCCTTTGCTTAGTTTCAGCTCTATCTGAACCAAAAGTCCCAGCAGTAGTAGCTCATACCTTAAACACCACCTGGTTGAAGTGTAACATAGTCCATATGGGGCTGTCTTTGGACAAAGCCCAGAAGCTGAGCTAGTACAAAATGCAATGGTGAGGATAAAACCTATTTTAAAGTTGCTATACAGTGGTACCTTGGTTCACGAATTTAATTCGTTCCGCGACTCTGGTCGTGAACCGAATTGGTCATGAACCGAATCAAATTTTCTCATAAGGTTCAATGTAATTACGGTTAATCCATTCTGACCCCGAATTTGGTCGCCGACCGATTTTTGATCGCGTCCCGAATCAAATTTCCCCATAAGCTTCAATGTAATTACGGTTAATCCGTTCTGAACCATATGTTTTTTTTTTTTAAACCGCAAAAATATGACACAAAGTACAGTACGAAGAGAGAGAAAGCTAACCTTGCTCAACGCGACTTCTGGCATGGAGGACAGGAAGGTGGGTGGGGAGGCGGTTACTGCTTGGAGGGAGAGTCCCCCTCCCTACAGGAAGCCGCGACCACGTGTCACGGGAGGGAAAATGGCCGCGGATCCTGTTTGTAACCCGATCCGGCGTTCGCGAACGGAGGCAAATTTTTGCGACCGGAGCTGTTCGTGAACCGAGGTACCACTGTACTGGTTACAAGTAGGCTTCCAAGCTGAATTCAAAATGCTGCTTGTTATCTTTAAAACCTGACATAGTACAGGGGCACATGCGACAACATCATGTCAGAATAAACTTGTCCATCCAGTATGATCATCTGGAGAAGGCCTGCTAAGACTCCCATTTCTTGAAAGATGTATGGGGTGTGGATAAGACAACAGGCCTTCTCAGTGGTAACCTGTATGGCTCCAATCTTCCTTAAATTATAAAAGCAAATGAAAAGTGTCCTATTCCATCATGCCTTTAGCCCAAGATGACTGAGAACATGACAGACTTTTAATGAATTTATTGCATTAGTTTACTTATATAATTTTTTGGAATTTGGTTTTTGCTGTTTTGCCACCTTTGGGGTAGGCTAGAAATGCTGTTAATAAAATAAACAAAACTCCTACAATTCCCTGGTCAGCATAATCACCGCTGTGAATACTGACAGTTGAAGTCCACATATTAGGAGATGACCCAGAAAGCCTCCTAGATTTTTTTCTGGGAAATGGATGAACAGAAATACCAGTGGTATAACACAGATATTCTGCATCTTTGGAATAATATTGGCTCAAAGACCAAACAATATCCAAATTAAAAAACGTTGTCCCTATTCATTTATACTGAGAAAACACAAATTAGAATGGGATTGTGATCCAAAATTTATAGCAACATTTTATCCTACAAAATACCAGTGTTCTACTTTCTCCAACGTTTTGAGGCCAAATTTTGAATGGTATATTGTGATAGAACCAAACATGACCTCTTCAACAGCAGGACATAGATCTTCTCCACCGATTTTTAATACACAGCTGTTCAGGAGTTGTCCTAGCAACTGTAATCTTGCACTGGAATATTAAACAGTAGAAGGTGCAAAATGACAATGATCTGTTAATCCATAGCCTGCCCAAAGGGAATAAGGTGTTCTACTGGAATCACGTGAGTTCCTGGGATATTGTTTTAGGTATAAAGTGACAGGATAAAGTCTTCTATCAGTGAGTTGGAAAACAATCCAAACCTAACCCAAACTCTACCATAAAACACGCACATCCAAGTAATCAGGTAGTTCTGCTCTACTCCAGAAAAAGACTATTCTGTAAATATAATATAAATATGTGTATACACACACACACACACATTACGTGCTTGAATGTAAATTTTTATATAAACATAAACCTGCAAATACATTTTAAGGTATGAATATTATTTATTCTGAATTTATAAACTGGGGGTGTTTCTGGATGAGGCTGATAGTGCACCATTATCCTGACTTGTTCATGAGATTCAATTTCTGCATTTCTAAACCTCCCACTGTTAAAAAAAAAATAGAAGCAACAGAAAGGGAGCATTTGCACTGTATGTTAAAAATATATCTTCCTAGTCAGAATTCAATTTAATGAACGTAGCAGTGCGGTAGAGAGATCTGGGTTAAAATAAGTGAAGAAATAGTAATATCACTCTTTCAACCAAGGAGAAGATGCAGATGATGCATTCCAAAAGTAAAGTGTAGATCTTTCAAAGATCTGGGTCCTCACATAATGTGTCTGAAGTATGATAATCTGAGCCTTGAGTGAGAACTCTGAGTTGATTTGTTTGATCATCTGTTTGTTTTCTTGGCTGTCCACAGTATTCTCACGAGTCTTTTCCAACACCAAAGTTCAAAAGCATCAAAGTTCTTTCTGTCCAACTTCTTCAAAGTCCAACTTTTGCTTCCAGAAAGTATCATGGAGAATGCCATTGCCTGCACTATTCTGATCTTTATAGGGATAGACTTGTTAGGCATCTGAATATCTTTTCCAAGGCCTTCATGGCTTTACAACCAAATGTTTATCCAGAGTATATTTCTTGACTGATGGTTGATTCTAAAAGGAAGAAGCTATCTGCTACTTCAGTATTTTCATTGTCAATTTTAGAGCTGGTTGTTTTACATGTTATTAGTTTGGTCTTCTTTATGTTTAATATTAGTCATACCATTTTCACTGTAGTCCTTGATTTTTATTACTAGAATATATATCTATATACATACACTAATAATA
The DNA here is from genome assembly GCA_030867105.1 of Liasis olivaceus. Classification (NCBI taxonomy): domain Eukaryota; kingdom Metazoa; phylum Chordata; class Lepidosauria; order Squamata; family Pythonidae; genus Liasis; species Liasis olivaceus. The sequence goes on from CM061353.1 coordinate 91,322,619, forward strand.
ACAAATTGACTACTAACATATAAGAGAGAAATTATAAAAATTATACAGTATATTATATTACTTTAAACCAGGGGTCCCGAAACTCTTCAATTCACTGACCCCATCATAAAGTTTCAGATTGTTCCTCGACTCCCAGACATTTGTTATAATGAAAGTAATGTAATAAACACTAAACTAATAGTACAGTACTACAAATAATAATGTCAATGCCTTGGGTAGTCCCATTGACCCTTGGGGGTCAGTACTGACAACTTTGGAGAACCCCGCTTTAAACCATCAAGAAAGGAAATCAAACTGATATTTGTAAACCAGTTTGGAAGTCATGACTTGATTAAAAAAGAAAACACTTCAGACAAAAAACACTTTCAGGTTTATTGATATAGAACTAAAAAGATAACTGACTAAACAGCACCTTCTGATGGCTTCAAAAAGTGCCAACAAAAAACTAGCTGTTCAACATTAAGGGAAATAATATCTGTCGTGGAATTTTTGCCAAAGACAGGAGCACAACGCTGAGGAGAAGAACCATGTTTATTGCAATGATCATTGGGTGCCTGCTTTCAAGAAAGAGGGACCCTGAACAATAAGAAAGCATAGAATTTATACACTTTTGAGGTTGAGAGGCGGGAAATCTGAGGGATCTGATTGGAGGATAGGTTTGGATAGGTGTTAAATGGGGGGGTAAATGGTTTTTCTATTGTGAGATAAGAACCATGGCAAACCCTTAAGCAGGCAGGTGATGGCCCTCCCATTGTTTCAGTATGATAGTGTTAAGAGGGCTATTTTTGGCAGCGGAACATGGTCACGTTTGGGTCATGCAAGGGAAAGGGGGGAGAGTGTCCAGGTTTATTTTATTATTTTTCAATCACAATATCAAATTTTGAGTATGTCAGGAAGCTCTTCCCAAACCTCCATACTTACCTCCTAAACTTGGACCCACAACGTGAACCTCGCTAGGACACATGGTAGTCCCCTGGCCCATCTGCTTGGCCCCCTTTCACATGCTTAAGGAAAAATGCACTACTGGATTGTAGTATGACCATAGATAGTGCACAGGTGGCTTGCTGCTGCTTTTAAGAACCCCCTACCCCAGTGCCACCTGCTCAAAACCTTCCCTAGACAAAAACAGCACAAAGATCCAGACCCACATCCCATTCCACGAGGCCCATCTTTCAGGGTAGTATGGCCGTACACGGCACAGAGGCCGCTTGCCGCCGCACTTAAGCAAGCCAGAGCGCCACCTGCTCAGCACCTAGCCCGGACTCCAGCCCACTCTCTCCGCCCGTTGCTCCCGGTCCACCTATCTGATTCTTGCTGTTGCAGCAGCTGCTCAGGCTTCCTTCAGAGCACACAGGTGCTCTCGTGCCCTGCCTCTCGGGATCATTCTCCAAATGCCTCTTCGTCCCCTCAAGCCGGGAGCCGTGGCCTTCTCCGCGCCGGCCCTGTGCAGGCCCCTCGGCCCGGACGGCCTTGCTTCCCTGGACCTCAGGCAACGTGCGCCGGCGCCGCCCGTTGCTCTGCTGACCCCCGCTGCCGCTCTGGCGACGGGGGAGCAAGGGAGTGGCTCCCGCGGCTCATCTGTCCGGCTGGGAGTGGGAAACGCAGCCCTGCGTTCCCTGCTCTGGGCTGCAACTTGCAGCAAAAGGCAGGGGGCAGCTGCAGCGCCGTCCCTGGGGGTCGGCGCAGCAGGAGGAAGGTGGAGAAGGGCAATGGCGAACGCGAGGGAGATGCGTAGGGCATGCTCGAGGGGCAGGGCAAGGAGGCAAAAGCCTACAGCACCCGGTATTCCCAGGCGGTCTCCCATCCAAGTACTAACCAGGCCTGACCCTGCTTAGCTTCCGAGATCAGACGAGATCGGGCGTTTTCAGGGTAGTATGGCCGTAGACGGCACAGAGGCCGCTTGCCGCCGGGTTTAAGGAAGCCAGAGCGCCACCTGCTCAGCACCTAGCCCGGAGTCCGTCCCACTCTCTCCGCCCGTTGCTCCCGGTCCATCTATCTGATTCTTGCTGCTGCGGCAGCTCCTCAGGCTTCCTCCAGAGCACACAGGTGCTCTGGTGCCCTGCCTCTAGGTATCTTTCTCCAACTGCCTCTTCGTCCCCTCAAGCCGGGAGCCGTGGCCTTCTCCGCGCCGGCCCTGTGCAGGCCCCTCGGCCCGGACGGCCTTGCTTCCCCGGACCTCAGGCAACGTGCGCCGGCGCCGCCCGTTGCTCTGCTGACCCCCGCTGCCGCTCTGGCGACGGGGGAGCAAGGGAGTGGCTCCGGCGGCTGATCCGTCCGGCTGGGAGTTGGAAACGCAGCCCTGCGTTCCCTGCTCTGGGCTGCAACTTGCAGCAAAAGGCAGGGGGCAGCTGCAGCGCCGTCCCTGGGGGTCGGCGCAGCAGG